>JBAIZL010000001.1:72488770-72671270 GCA_036971475.1 Prosapia bicincta
AATAAAAGAGTAAAATTAGAGCATAGAAAAGTTACGTCCTCTTAATGGATCCTCGCCTCTGTAACAAGATAGACATCATTGGCTTATCCGTCGCTGTTTTTATTAACAGTCAGAGATTTTTCCTGTACGACAGATGAAGAAGAATGGCGCCTGTGGGACACAATAGGAAAGCTCGTTCATATCCCAAGAGACTATCGGCTGTGACAAACCTCCCTGACCCGGTCATCAATCCAGTCTTATTTTATTTGCGCTTCTTCGCAAAGTGTATTTTGCATTTTACTTTCACAGAATCGCTGACATTGTAAATTGAGTTTGCAGTTTTATGGAATTAGGAACTTATACATCAGCATAAACTTTGATACACCTTCGAAAAAAATTAATGTCTTTTTTAATCGATAATGACGAAGGGAATTTTGGGAACATAGGTCAAAATGTGTTTTATAGAAAAAGTTTGATTGCGAACTATTCTCTATCGTATCATCCTCGGTATAACTCTGTGAAAGGGCAATATTGTTTTAGGATTAGGATTGTTTTTAGTACATGTATGATTAAGATCTACTCGCTGTCGGATTCACACCCACTACACCTCTGTAAAGGGAGGATATTTTGTAAGGATTAGGATTGTTTTTACTACATCTTTGATAAAGATTTACTCGCTGTCGGATTCACACCCGGCACACCTCTGTGAAGGGAGAATATTTTGTAAGGATTAGGATTATTTTTAGTATATGTTTGAGTGAGACCTACTCGCTGTCGGATTCACACCCGGTACACCTCTGTGAAGAGAGAATATTTGTAAGGCTTAGGATTGTTTTTACTACATGTTTGATTAAGATCTACTCGCTGTCGGATTCACACCCGGCACACCTCTGTGAAGGGAGAATGTTTTGTAAGGATTAGGATTGTTTTTACAACAGGTTTGATTAAGATCTACTCACTGTCGGATTCACACCCGGCACACCTCTGTGAAGGGAGAATATTTTGTAAGGATTAGGATTGTTTCCACTACATGTTTGATTAAGATCTACTCGCTGTCGGATTCACACCCGGCACACCTCTGTAAAAGGAGAATATTTTGTAAGGATTAGGATTGTTTTTACTACATGTTTGATTAGGATCTACTCGCTGTCGGATTCACACCCGGTACACCTCTGTGAAAGGAGAATATTTTGTAAGGATTAGGATTGTTTTTAGTATATGTTTGAGTGAAACCTACTCGTTGCCGGATTCACACCCGGTACACCTCTGTGAAGGGAGAATATTTTGTAAGGATTAGGATTGTTTTTACTACATGTTTGATTAAGATCTACTCGCTGTCGGATTCACACCCGGCACACCTCTGTGAAGGGAGAATATTTTGTAAGGATTAGGATTGTTTTTACTACATGTTTGATTAAGATCTACTTGCTGTCGAATTCACACCCGGCACACCTCTGTGAAGGGAGAATATTTTGTAAGGATTAGGATTGTTTTTACTACATGTTTGATTAAGAACTACTCGCTGTCGGATACACACCCGGCACACCCCTGTGAAGGGAGAATATTTTGTAAGGATTAGGATTGTTTTTACTACATGTTTGATTAAGATCTACTCGCTGTCGGATTCACACCCGGTACACCTCTGTGAAGGGAGAATATTTTGTAAGGATTAGGATTGTTTTTACTACATGTTTGATTAAGATCTACTCGCTGTCGAATTCACACCCAGCACACCTCTGTGAAGGGAGAATATTTTGTAAGGATTAGGATTGTTTCATTACATGTTTGATTAAGTTCTACTCGCTGTCGGATTCACACCCGGTACACCTCTGTAATGGGAAAATATTTTGTAAGGATTAGGATTGTTTTTAGTATATGTTTGAGTGAGACCTAGTCGCTGTCGGATTCACACCCGGTACACCTCTGTGAAGGGAGAATATTTTGTAAGGATTAGGAATGTTTTTAGTATATGTTTGAGTGAGACCTAATCGCTGTCGGATTCACACCCGGTACACCTCTGTGAAGGGAGAATATTTTGTAAGGATTAGGATTGTTTTTAGTATATGTTTGAGTGAGACCTACTCGCTGTCGGATTCACACCCGGTACACCTCTGTAATGGGACAATATTTTGTAAGGATTAGGATTATTTTTAGTACATGTTTGAATAAGACCTACTTGCTGTCGGATTCACACCCGGTACACCTCTGTGAAGGGAGAATATTTTGTAAGGATTAGGAATGTTTTTAGTATATGTTTGAGTGAGACCTACTCGCTGTCGGATTCACACCCGGTACACCTCTGTGAAGAGAGAATATTTGTAAGGCTTAGGATTGTTTTTACTACATGTTTGATTAAGATCTACTCGCTGTCGGATTCACACCCGGCACACCTCTGTGAAGGGAGAATGTTTTGTAAGGATTAGGATTGTTTTTACTACAGGTGTGATTAAGATCTACTCACTGTCGGATTCACACCCGGCACACCTCTGTGAAGGGAGAATATTTTGTAAGGATTAGGATTGTTTCCACTACATGTTTGATTAAGATCTACTCGCTGTCGGATTCACACCCGGCACACCTCTGTAAAAGGAGAATATTTTGTAAGGATTAGGATTGTTTTTACTACATGTTTGATTAAGATCTACTCGCTGTCGGATTCACACCCGGTACACCTCTGTGAAAGGAGAATATTTTGTAAGGATTAGGATTGTTTTTAGTATATGTTTGAGTGAAACCTACTCTTTGCCGGATTCACACCCGGTACACCTCTGTGAAGGGAGAATATTTTGTAAGGATTAGGATTGTTTTTACTACATGTTTGATTAAGATCTACTCGCTGTCGGATTCACACCCGGCACACCTCTGTGAAGGGAGAATATTTTGTAAGGATTAGGATTGTTTTTACTACATGTTTGATTAAGATCTACTTGCTGTCGAATTCACACCCGGCACACCTCTGTGAAGGGAGAATATTTTGTAAGGATTAGGATTGTTTTTACTACATGTTTGATTAAGAACTACTCGCTGTCGGATACACACCCGGCACACCCCTGTGAAGGGAGAATATTTTGTAAGGATTAGGATTGTTTTTACTACATGTTTGATTAAGATCTACTCGCTGTCGGATTCACACCCGGTACACCTCTGTGAAGGGAGAATATTTTGTAAGGATTAGGATTGTTTTTACTACATGTTTGATTAAGATCTACTCGCTGTCGAATTCACACCCAGCACACCTCTGTGAAGGGAGAATATTTTGTAAGGATTAGGATTGTTTTTAGTATATGTTTGAGTGAGACCTAGTCGCTGTCGGATTCACATCCGGTACACCTCTGTGAAGGGAAAATATTTTGTTAGGATTAGAATTGCTTTTAGTACATGTTTGAGTGAGACCTACTCGCTGTCGGATTCACACCCGGTACACATTTGTAATGGGACAATATTTTGTAAGGTATAGGATTATTTTTAGTACATGTTTGAATAAGACCTACTTGCTGTCGGATTCACACCCGGTACACCTCTGTGAAGGGAGTGTATTTTGTAAGGATTAGGAATGTTTTTAGTATATGTTTGAGTGAGACCTAGTCACTGTCGGATTCACACCCGGTACAGCTCTGTGAAGGGAGAATATTTTGTAAGGATTAGGAATGTTTTTAGTATATGTTTGAGTGAGACCTAGTCGCTGTCGGATTCACACCCGGTACACCTCTGTGAAGGGAGAATATTTTGTAAGGATTAAGATTGTTTTTAGTATATGTTTGAGTGAGACCTAGTCGCTGTCGGATTCACACCCGGTACACCTCTGTTAAGGGAGAATATTTTGTAAGGATTAAGATTGTTTTTAGTATATGTTTGAGTGAGACCTAGTCGCTGTCGAATTCACACCCGGCACACCTCTGTGAAGGGAGAATATTTTGTAAGGATTAGGATTGTTTCATTACATGTTTGATTAAGATCTACTCGCTGTCGGATTCACACTCGGTACACCTCTGTGAAGGGAGAATATTTTGTATGGATTTGGATTGTTTTTAGTATATGTTTGAGTGAGACCTACTCGCTGTCGGATTCACACCCGGCACACCTCTGTGAAGGGAGAATATTTTGTAAAGATTAGGAATGTTTTTAGTACATGTTTGATTAAGATCTACTCGCTGTCGGTTTCACACCCGGTACACCTCTGTGAAGGGAGAATATTTTGTAAGGATTAGGATTGATTTTACTACGTGTTTGATTAAGATCTACTCGCTGTCGGATTCACACCCGGTACACCTCTGTGAAGGGAGAATAATTTGTAAGGATTGGGAATGTTTTTAGTACATGTTTGATTAAGATCTACTCGCTGTCGGTTTCACACCCGGTACACCTATGTGAAGGGAGAATATTTTGTAAGGATTAGGATTGATTTTACTACGTGTTTGATTAAGATCTACTCGCTGACGGATTCACACCCTGCACATCTCTGTGAAGGGAGAATATTTTGTAAGGATTAGGAATGTTTTTTGTGTATGTTTGAGTGAGACCTAGTCGCTGTCGGATTCACACCCGGTACACCTCTTTGAAGGGAGAATAATTTGTAAGGATTGGGAATGTTTTTAGTACATGTTTGATTAAGATCTACTCGCTGTCGGTTTCACACCCGGTACACCTATGTGAAGGGAGAATATTTTGTAAGGATTAGGATTGATTTTACTACGTGTTTGATTAAGATCTACTCGCTGACGGATTCACACCCTGCACATCTCTGTGAAGGGAGAATATTTTGTAAGGATTAGGAATGTTTTTTGTATATGTTTGAGTGAGACCTAGTCGCTGTCGGATTCACACCCGGTACACCTCTGTGAAGGGAGAATATTTTGTAAGGATTAGGAATGTTTTTAGTATATGTTTGAGTGAGACCTAATCGCTGTCGGATTCACACCCGGTACACCTCTGTGAAGGGAGAATATTTTGTAAGGATTAGGATTGTTTTTAGTATATGTTTGAGTGAGACCTAGTCGCTGTCGGATTCACACCCGGCACACTCCTGTGAAGGGAGAATATTTTGTAAGGATTAGGATTGTTTTTACTACATGTTTGATTAAGATCTACTCGCTGTCGGATTCACACCCGGTACACCTCTGTGAAGGGAGAATATTTTGTAAGGATTAGGATTGTTTTTACTACATGTTTGATTAAGATCTACTCGCTGTCGAATTCACACCCAGCACACCTCTGTGAAGGGAGAATATTTTGTAAGGATTAGGATTGTTTCATTACATGTTTGAATAAGCTCTACTCGCTGTCGGATTCACACCCGGTACACCTCTGTGAAGGGAGAATATTTTGTAAGGATTAGGAATGTTTTTAGTACATGTTTGATTAAGATCTACTCGCTGTCGGTTTCACACCCGGTAGATCTCTGTAATGGGAGAATATTTTGTAAGGATTAGGATTGTTTTTAGTATATGTTTGAGTGAGACCTACTCGTTGCCGGATTCACACCCGGCACACCTCTGTAAAAAGAGAATATTTTGTAAAGATTAGGATTGTTTTTAGTATATGTTTGGGTGAGACCTAGTCGCTGTCGGATTCACACCCGGTACACCTCTGAGAAGGGAGAATATTTTGTTAGGATTAGAATTGCTTTTAGTACATGTTTGAGTGAGACCTACTCGCTGTCGGATTCACACCCGGTACACCTCTGTAATGGGACAATATTTTGTAAGGATTAGGATTATTTTTAGTACATGTTTGAATAAGACCTACTTGCTGTCGGATTCACACCCGGTACACCTCTGTGAAGGGAGAATATTTTGTAAGGAATAGGAATGTTTTTAGTATATGTTTGAGTGAGACCTAGTCGCTGTCGGATTCACACCCTGTACACCTCTGTGAAGGGAGAATATTTTGTAAGGATTAAGATTGTTTTTAGTATATGTTTGAGTGAGACCTAGTAGCTGTCGGATTCACACCCGGCACACATCTGTGAAGGGAGAATATTTTGTTAGGATTAGGATTGTTTTTACTACATGTTTGATTAAGATCTACTCGCTGTCGAATTCACACCCGGCACACCTCTGTGAAGGGAGATTATTTTGTAAGGATTAGGATTGTTTCATTACATGTTTGATTAAGATCTACTCGCTGTCGGATTCACACCCGGTACACCTCTGTGAAGGGAGAATATTTTGTATGGATTTGGATTGTTTTTAGTATATGTTTGAGTGAGACCTACTCGCTGTCGGATTCACACCCGGTACACCTCTGTGAAGGGAGAATATTTTGTAAGGATTAGGAATGTTTTTAGTACATGTTTGATTAAGATCTACTCACTGTCGGATTCACACCCGGTACACCTCTGTGAAGGGAGAATATTTTGTTAGGATTAGAATTGCTTTTAGTACATGTTTGAGTGAGACCTACTCGCTGTCGGATTCACACCCGGTACACCTCTGTAATGGGACAATATTTTGTAAGGATTAGGATTATTTTTAGTACATGTTTGAATAAGACCTACTTGCTGTCGGATTCACACTCGGTACACCTCTGTGAAGGGAGAATATTTTGTAAGGATTAGGAATGTTTTTAGTATATGTTTGAGTGAGACCTAGTCGCTGTCGGATTCACACCCGGTACAGCTCTGTGAAGGGAGAATATTTTGTTAGGATTAGGAATGTTTTTAGTATATGTTTGAGTGAGACCTAGTTGCTGTCGGATTCACACCCGGTACACCTCTGTGAAGGGAGAATATTTTGTAAGGATTAAGATTGTTTTTAGTATATGTTTGAGTGAGACCTAGTAGCTGTCGGATTCACACCCGGCACACATCTGTGAAGGGAGAATATTTTGTAAGGATTAGGATTGTTTTTACTACATGTTTGATTAAGATCTACTCGCTGTCGAATTCACACCCGGCACACCTCTGTGAAGGGAGATTATTTTGTAAGGATTAGGATTGTTTCATTACATGTTTGATTAAGATCTACTCGCTGTCGGATTCACACCCGGTACACCTCTGTGAAGGGAGAATATTTTGTAAGGATTAGGATTGATTTTACTACGTGTTTGATTAAGATCTACTCGCTGTCGGATTCACACCCGGTACACCTCTGTGAAGGGAGAATATTTTGTAACGATTAGGAATGTTTTTAGTACATGTTTGATTAAGATCTACTCGCTGTCAGTTTCACACCCGGTTCACCTCTGTGAAGGGAGAATATTTTGTAAGGATTAGGGTTGATTTTACTACGTGTTTGATTAAGCTCTACTCGCTGTCGGATTCACACCCGGTACACCTCTGTGAAGGGAGAATATTTTGTAAGGATTAGGAATGTTTTTAGTACATGTTTGATTAAGATCTACTCGCTGTCGGTTTCACACCCGGTACACCTCTGTGAAGGGAGAATATTTTGTAAGGATTAGGGTTGATTTTACTACGTGTTTGATTAAGCTCTACCCGCTGTCGGATTCACACCCGGTACACCTCTGTGAAGGGAGGATATTTTGTAAGGATTAGGAATGTTTTTAGTACATGTTTGATTAAGATCTACTCGCTGTCGGTTTCACACCCTGTACACCTCTGTGAAGGGAGAATATTTTGTAAGGATTAGGATTGATTTTACTACGTGTTTGATTAAGATCTACTCGCTGTCGGATTCACACCCGGTACACCTCTGTGAAGGGAGAATATTTTGTAAGGATTAGGAATGTTTTTAGTACATGTTTGATTAAGATCTACTCGCTGTCGGTTTCACACCCGGTACACCTCTGTGAAGGGAGAATATTTTGTAAGGATTAGGGTTGATTTTACTACGTGTTTGATTAAGCTCTACCCGCTGTCGGATTCACACCCGGTACACCTCTGTGAAGGGAGGATATTTTGTAAGGATTAGGAATGTTTTTAGTACATGTTTGATTAAGATCTACTCGCTGTCGGTTTCACACCCTGTACACCTCTGTGAAGGGAGAATATTTTGTAAGGATTAGGATTGATTTTACTACGTGTTTGATTAAGATCTACTCGCTGTCGGATTCACACCCGGTACACCTCTGTGAAGGGAGAATATTTTGTAAGGATTAGGAATGTTTTTAGTACATGTTTGATTAAGATCTACTCGATGTCGGTTTCACACCAGGTACACCTATGTGAAGGGAGAATATTTTGTAAGGATTAGGATTGATTTTAGAATATGTTTGAGTGAGACCTAATCGCTGTCGGATTCACACCCGGTACACCTCTGTGAAGGGAGAATATTTTGTAAGGATTAGCAATGTTTTTAGTACATGTTTGATTAAGATCTACTTGCTGTCGGTTTCACACCCGGTACACCTCTGTGAAGGGAGAATATTTTTTAAGGATTAGGGTTGATTTTACTACGTGTTTGATTAAGCTCTACTCGCTGTCGGATTCACACCCGGTACACCTCTGTGAAGGGAGAATATTTTGTAAGGATTAGGAATGTTTTTAGTACATGTTTGATTAAGATCTACTCGCTGTCGGTTTCACACCCAGTACACCTCTGTGAAGGGAGAATATTTTGAAAGGATTAGGATTGATTTTACTACGTGTTTGATTAAGATCTACTCGCTGTCGGATTCACACCCGGTACACCTCTGTGAAGGGAGAATATTTTGTAAGGATTAGGAATGTTTTTAGTACATGTTTGATTAAGATCTACTCGCTGTCGGTTTCACACCAGGTACACCTATGTGAAGGGAGAATATTTTGTAAGGATTAGGATTGATTTTAGTATATGTTTGAGTGAGACCTAATCGCTGTCGGATTCACACCCGGTACACCTCTGTGAAGCTAGAACATTTTGTAAGGATTAGGATTGTTTTTAGTATATGTTTGAGTGAGACCTAGTCGCTGTCGGATTCACACCCGGCACACCTCTGTGAAGGGAGAATATTTTGTAAGGATTAGGATTGTTTTTACTACATGTTTGATTAAGATCTACTCGCTGTCGAATTCACACCCGGCACACCTCTGTGAAGGGAGAATATATTGTAAGGATTAGGATTGTTTTTAGTATATGTTTGAGTGAGACCTAGTCGCTGTCGGATTCACACCCGGTACACCTCTGTAAAGGGAGAATATTTTGTTAAGATTAGAATTGTTTTTAGTACATGTTTGAGTGAGACTTACACGCTGTCGGATTCACACCCGGTACACCTCTGTAATGGGACAATATTTTGTAAGGATTAGGATTATTTTTATTCATGTTTGAATAAGACCTACTTGCTGTCGGATTCACACCCGGTACACCTCTGTGAAGGGAGAATATTTTGTAAGGATTAGGAATGTTTTTAGTATATGTTTGAGTGAGACCTAGTCGCATGTCGGATTCACACCCGGTACACCTCTGTGAAGGGAGAATATTTTGTAAGGATTAGGAATGTTTTTAGTATATGTTTGAGTGAGACCTAGTCGCTGTCGGATTCACAACCGGCACACCTCTGTGAAGGGAGAATATTTTGTAAGGATTAAGATGGTTTTTAGTATATGTTTGAGTGAGACCTAGTCGCTGTCGGATTCACATCCGGCACACCTCTGTGAAGGGAGAATATTTTGTAAGGATTAGGATTGTTTTTACTACATGTTTGATTAAGATCTACACGCTGTCGAATTTACACCCGGCACACCTCTGTGAATAGAGATTATTTTGTAAGGATTAGGATTGTTTCATTACATGTTTGATTAAGATCTACTCGCTGTCGGATTCACACCCGGTACACCTCTGTGAAGGGAGAATATTTTGTAAGGATTAGGATTGATTTTACTACGTGTTTGATTAAGATCTACTCGCTGTCGGATTCACACCCGGTACACCTCTGTGAAGGGAGAATATTTTGTAACGATTAGGAATGTTTTTAGTACATGTTTGATTAAGATCTACTCGCTGTCAGTTTCACACCCGGTTCACCTCTGTGAAGGGAGAATATTTTGTAAGGATTAGGGTTGATTTTACTACGTGTTTGATTAAGCTCTACTCGCTGTCGGATTCACACCCGGTACACCTCTGTGAAGGGAGAATATTTTGTAAGGATTAGGAATGTTTTTAGTACATGTTTGATTAAGATCTACTCGCTGTCGGTTTCACACCCGGTACACCTCTGTGAAGGGAGAATATTTTGTAATTATTAGGGTTGATTTTACTACGTGTTTGATTAAGCTCTACCCGCTGTCGGATTCACACCCGGTACACCTCTGTGAAGGGAGAATATTTTGTAAGGATTAGGAATGTTTTTAGTACATGTTTGATTAAGATCTACTCGCTGTCGGTTTCACACCCTGTACACCTCTGTGAAGGGAGAATATTTTGTAAGGATTAGGATTGATTTTACTACGTGTTTGATTAAGATCTACTCGCTGTCGGATTCACACCCGGTACACCTCTGTGAAGGGAGAATATTTTGTAAGGATTAGGAATGTTTTTAGTACATGTTTGATTAAGATCTACTCGATGTCGGTTTCACACCAGGTACACCTCTGTGAAGGGAGAATATTTTGTAAGGATTAGGAATGTTTTTAGTACATGTTTGATTAAGATCTACTCGATGTCGGTTTCACACCCGGTACACCTCTGTGAAGGGAGAATATTTTGTAAGGATTAGGAATGTTTTTAGTACATGTTTGATTAAGATCTACTTGCTGTCGGTTTCACACCCGGTACACCTCTGTGAAGGGAGAATATTTTGTAAGGATTAGGGTTGATTTTACTACGTGTTTCATTAAGCTCTACTCGCTGTCGGATTCACACCCGGTACACCTCTGTGAAGGGAGAATATTTTGTAAGGATTAGGAATGTTTTTAGTACATGTTTGATTAAGATCTACTCGCTGTCGGTTTCACACCCGGTACACCTCTGTGAAGGGAGAATATTTTGAAAGGATTAGGATTGATTTTACTACGTGTTTGATTAAGATCTACTCGCTGTCGGATTCACACCCGGTACACCTCTGTGAAGGGAGAATATTTTGTAAGGATTAGGAATGTTTTTAGTACATGTTTGATTAAGATCTACTCGCTGTCGGTTTCACACCAGGTACACCTATGTGAAGGGAGAATATTTTGTAAGGATTAGGATTGATTTTAGTATATGTTTGAGTGAGACCTAATCGCTGTCGGATTCACACCCGGTACACCTCTGTGAAGGGAGAATATTTTGTAAGGATTAGGATTGTTTTTAGTATATGTTTGAGTGAGACCTAGTCGCTGTCGGATTCACACCCGGCACACCTCTGTGAAGGGAGAATATTTTGTAAGGATTATGATTGTTTGTACTACGTGTTTGATTAAGATCTACTCGCTGTCGAATTCACACCCGGCACACCTCTGTGAAGGGAGAATATTTTGTAAGGATTAGGATTGTTTTTAGTATATGTTTGAGTGAGACCTAGTCGCTGTCGGATTCACACCCGTTACACATCTGTAAAGGGAGAATATTTTGTTAAGATTAGAATGGTTTTTAGTACATGTTTGAGTGAGGTTTACTCGCTGTCGGATTCACACACGGTACACCTCTGTAATGGGACAATATTTTGTAAGAATTAGGATTATTTTTAGTACATGTTTGATAAAGACCTACTTGCTGTCGGATTCACACCCGGTACACCTCTGTGAAGGGAGAATATTTTGTAAGGATTAGGAATGTTTTTAGTATATGTTTGAGTGAGACCTAGTCGCATGTCGGATTCACACCCGGTACACCTCTGTGAAGGGAGAATATTTTGTAAGGATTAGGAATGTTTTTAGTATATGTTTGAGTGAGACCTAGTCGCTGTCGGATTCACACCCGGTACAGCTCTGTGAAGGGAGAATATTTTGTTAGGATTAGGAATGTTTTTAGTATATGTTTGAGTGAGACCTAGTCGCTGTCGGATTCACACCCGGTACACCTCTGTGAAGGGAGAATATTTTGTAAGGATTAAGATTGTTTTTAGTATATGTTTGAGTGAGACCTAGTAGCTGTCGGATTCACACCCGGCACACATCTGTGAAGGGAGAATATTTTGTAAGGATTAGGATTGTTTTTACTACATGTTTGATTAAGATCTACTCGCTGTCGAATTCACACCCGGCACACCTCTGTGAAGGGAGATTATTTTGTAAGGATTAGGATTGTTTCATTACATGTTTGATTAAGATCTACTCGCTGTCGGATTCACACCCGGTACACCTCTTTGAAGGGAGAATATTTTGTAAGGATTAGGATTGATTTTACTACGTGTTTGATTAAGATCTACTCGCTGTCGGATTCACACCCGGTACACCTCTGTGAAGGGAGAATATTTTGTAACGATTAGGAATGTTTTTAGTACATGTTTGATTAAGATCTACTCGCTGTCAGTTTCACACCCGGTTCACCTCTGTGAAGGGAGAATATTTTGTAAGGATTAGGGTTGATTATACTACGTGTTTGATTAAGCTCTACTCGCTGTCGGATTCACACCCGGTACACATCTGTGAAGGGAGAATATTTTGTAAGGATTAGGAATGTTTTTAGTACATGTTTGATTAAGATTTACTCGCTGTCGGTTTCACACCCGGTACACCTCTGTGAGGGAGAATATTTTGTAAGGATTAGGGTTGATTTTACTACGTGTTTGATTAAGCTCTACCCGCTGTCGGATTCACACCCGGTACACCTCTGTGAAGGGAGAATATTTTGTAAGGATTAGGAATGTTTTTAGTACATGTTTGATTAAGATCTACTCGCTGTCGGTTTCACACCCTGTACACCTCTGTGAAGGGAGAATATTTTGTAAGGATTAGGATTGATTTTACTACGTGTTTGATTAAGATCTACTCGCTGTCGGATTCACACCCGGTACACCTCTGTGAAGGGAGAATATTTTGTAAGGATTAGGATTGTTTTTAGTATATGTTTGAGTGGGACCTAGTCGCTGTCGGATTCACACCCGTTACACATCTGTAAAGGGAGAATATTTTGTTAAGATTAGAATGGTTTTTAGTACATGTTTGAGTGAGGTTTACTCGCTGTCGGATTCACACACGGTACACCTCTGTAATGGGACAATATTTTGTAAGAATTAGGATTATTTTTAGTACATGTTTGATAAAGACCTACTTGCTGTCGGATTCACACCCGGTACACCTCTGTGAAGGGAGAATATTTTGTAAGGATTAGGAATGTTTTTAGTATATGTTTGAGTGAGACCTAGTCGCATGTCGGATTCACACCCGGTACACCTCTGTGAAGGGAGAATATTTTGTAAGGATTAGGAATGTTTTTAGTATATGTTTGAGTGAGACCTAGTCGCTGTCGGATTCACACCCGGTACAGCTCTGTGAAGGGAGAATATTTTGTTAGGATTAGGAATGTTTTTAGTATATGTTTGAGTGAGACCTAGTCGCTGTCGGATTCACACCCGGTACACCTCTGTGAAGGGAGAATATTTTGTAAGGATTAAGATTGTTTTTAGTATATGTTTGAGTGAGACCTAGTAGCTGTCGGATTCACACCCGGCACACATCTGTGAAGGGAGAATATTTTGTAAGGATTAGGATTGTTTTTACTACATGTTTGATTAAGATCTACTCGCTGTCGAATTCACACCCGGCACACCTCTGTGAAGGGAGATTATTTTGTAAGGATTAGGATTGTTTCATTACATGTTTGATTAAGATCTACTCGCTGTCGGATTCACACCCGGTACACCTCTTTGAAGGGAGAATATTTTGTAAGGATTAGGATTGATTTTACTACGTGTTTGATTAAGATCTACTCGCTGTCGGATTCACACCCGGTACACCTCTGTGAAGGGAGAATATTTTGTAACGATTAGGAATGTTTTTAGTACATGTTTGATTAAGATCTACTCGCTGTCAGTTTCACACCCGGTTCACCTCTGTGAAGGGAGAATATTTTGTAAGGATTAGGGTTGATTATACTACGTGTTTGATTAAGCTCTACTCGCTGTCGGATTCACACCCGGTACACATCTGTGAAGGGAGAATATTTTGTAAGGATTAGGAATGTTTTTAGTACATGTTTGATTAAGATTTACTCGCTGTCGGTTTCACACCCGGTACACCTCTGTGAGGGAGAATATTTTGTAAGGATTAGGGTTGATTTTACTACGTGTTTGATTAAGCTCTACCCGCTGTCGGATTCACACCCGGTACACCTCTGTGAAGGGAGAATATTTTGTAAGGATTAGGAATGTTTTTAGTACATGTTTGATTAAGATCTACTCGCTGTCGGTTTCACACCCTGTACACCTCTGTGAAGGGAGAATATTTTGTAAGGATTAGGATTGATTTTACTACGTGTTTGATTAAGATCTACTCGCTGTCGGATTCACACCCGGTACACCTCTGTGAAGGGAGAATATTTTGTAAGGATTAGGAATGTTTTTAGTACATGTTTGATTAAGATCTACTCGATGTCGGTTTCACACCAGGTACACCTATGTGAAGGGAGAATATTTTGTAAGGATTAGGATTGATTTTAGTATATGTTTGAGTGAGACCTAATCGCTGTCGGATTCACACCCGGTACACCTCTGTGAAGGGAGAATATTTTGTAAGGATTAGGAATGTTTTTAGTACATGTTTGATTAAGATCTACTTGCTGTCGGTTTCACACCCGGTACACCTCTGTGAAGGGAGAATATTTTGTAATTATTAGGGTTGATTTTACTACGTGTTTGATTAAGCTCTACTCGCTGTCGGATTCACACCCGGTACACCTCTGTGAAGGGAGAATATTTTGTAAGGATTAGGAATGTATTTAGTACATGTTTGATTAAGATCTACTCGCTGTCGGTTTCACACCCGGTACACCTCTGTGAAGGGAGAATATTTTGAAAGGATTAGGATTGATTTTACTACATGTTTGATTAAGATCTACTCGCTGTCGGATTCACACCCGGTACACCTCTGTGAAGGGAGAATATTTTGTAAGGATTAGGAATGTTTTTAGTACATGTTTGATTAAGATCTACTCGCTGTCGGTTTCACACCAGGTACACCTATGTGAAGGGAGAATATTTTGTAAGGATTAGGATTGATTTTAGTATATGTTTGAGTGAGACCTAATCGCTGTCGGATTCACACACGGTACACCTCTGTGAAGGGAGAATATTTTGTAAGGATTAGGATTGTTTTTAGTATATGTTTGAGTGAGACCTAGTCGCTGTCGGATTCACACCCGGCACACCTCTGTGAAGGGAGAATATTTTGTAAGGATTAGGATTGTTTTTACTACATGTTTGATTAAGATCTACTCGCTGTCGAATTCACACCCGGCACACCTCTGTGAAGGGAGAATATATTGTAAGGATTAGGATTGTTTTTAGTATATGTTTGAGTGAGACCTAGTCGCTGTCGGATTCACACCCGGTACACCTCTGTAAAGGGAGAATATTTTGTTAAGATTAGAATTGTTTTTAGTACATATTTGAGTGAGACTTACACGCTGTCGGATTCACACCCGGTACACCTCTGTAATGGGACAATATTTTGTAAGGATTAGGATTATTTTTAGTACATGTTTGAATAAGACCTACTTGCTGTCGGATTCACACCCGGTACACCTCTGTGAAGGGAGAATATTTTGTAAGGATTAGGAATGTTTTTAGTATATGTTTGAGTGAGACCTAGTCGCATGTCGGATTCACACCCGGTACACCTCTGTGAAGGGAGAATATTTTGTAAGGATTAGGAATGTTTTTAGTATATGTTTGAGTGAGACCTAGTCGCTGTCGGATTCACAACCGGCACACCTCTGTGAAGGGAGAATATTTTGTAAGGATTAAGATTGTTTTTAGTATATGTTTGAGTGAGACCTAGTCGCTGTCGGATTCACACCCGGCACACCTCTGTGAAGGGAGAATATTTTGTAAGGATTAGGATTGTTTTTACTACATGTTTGATTAAGATCTACTCGCTGTCAAATTCACACCCGGCACACCTCTGTGAATGGAGATTATTTTGTAAGGATTAGGATTGTTTCATTACATGTTTGATTAAGATCTACTCGCTGTCGGATTCACACCCGGTACACCTCTGTGAAGGGAGAATATTTTGTAAGGATTAGGATTGATTTTACTACGTGTTTGATTAAGATCTACTCGCTGTCGGATTCACACCCGGTACACCTCTGTGAAGGGAGAATATTTTGTAACGATTAGGAATGTTTTTAGTACATGTTTGATTAAGATCTACTCGCTGTCAGTTTCACACCCGGTTCACCTCTGTGAAGGGAGAATATTTTGTAAGGATTAGGGTTGATTTTACTACGTGTTTGATTAAGCTCTACTCGCTGTCGGATTCACACCCGGTACACCTCTGTGAAGGAAGAATATTTTGTAAGGATTAGGAATGTTTTTAGTACATGTTTGATTAAGATCTACTCGCTGTCGGTTTCACACCCGGTACACCTCTGTGAAGGGAGAATATTTTGTAATTATTAGGGTTGATTTTACTACGTGTTTGATTAAGCTCTACCCGCTGTCGGATTCACACCCGGTACACCTCTGTGAAGGGAGAATATTTTGTAAGGATTAGGAATGTTTTTAGTACATGTTTGATTAAGATCTACTTGCTGTCGGTTTCACACCCGGTACACCTCTGTGAAGGGAGAATATTTTGTAAGGATTAGGGTTGATTTTACTACGTGTTTGATTAAGCTCTACTCGCTGTCGGATTCACACCCGGTACACCTCTGTGAAGGGAGAATATTTTGTAAGGATTAGGAATGTTTTTAGTACATGTTTGATTAAGATCTACTCGCTGTCGGTTTCACACCCGGTACACCTCTGTGAAGGGAGAATATTTTGAAAGGATTAGGATTGATTTTACTACGTGTTTGATTAAGATCTACTCGCTGTCGGATTCACACCCGGTACACCTCTGTGAAGGGAGAATATTTTGTAAGGTTTAGGAATGTTTTTAGTACATGTTTGATTAAGATCTACTCGCTGTCGGTTTCACACCAGGTACACCTATGTGAAGGGAGAATATTTTGTAAGGATTAGGATTGATTTTAGTATATGTTTGAGTGAGACCTAATCGCTGTCGGATTCACACCCGGTACACCTCTGTGAAGGGAGAATATTTTGTAAGGATTAGGATTGTTTTTAGTATATGTTTGAGTGAGACCTAGTCGCTGTCGGATTCACACCCGGCACACCTCTGTGAAGGGAGAATATTTTGTAAGGATTAGGATTGTTTTTACTACATGTTTGATTAAGATCTACTCGCTGTCGAATTCACACTCGGCACACCTCTGTGAAGGGAGAATATTTTGTAAAGATTAGGATTGTTTTTAGTATATGTTTGAGTGAGACCTAGTCGCTGTCGGATTCACACCCGGTACACCTCTGTAAAGGGAGAATATTTTGTTAAGATTAGAATTGTTTTTAGTACATGTTTGAGTGAGGTTTACTCGCTGTCGGATTCACACACGGTACACCTCTGTAATGGGACAATATTTTGTAAGGATTAGGATTATTTTTAGTACATGTTTGATAAAGACCTACTTGCTGTCGGATTCACACCCGGTACACCTCTGTGAAGGGAGAATATTTTGTAAGTATTAGGAATGTTTTTAGTATATGTTTGAGTGAGACCTAGTCGCATGTCGGATTCACACCCGGTACACCTCTGTGAAGGGAGAATATTTTGTAAGGATTAGGAATGTTTTTAGTATATGTTTGAGTGAGACCTAGTCGCTGTCGGATTCACAACCGGCACACCTCTGTGAAGGGAGAATATTTTGTAAGGATTAAGATTGTTTTTAGTATATGTTTGAGTGAGACCTAGTCGCTGTCGGATTCACACCCGGCACACCTCTGTGAAGGGAGATTATTTTGTAAGGATTAGGATTGTTTTTACTACATGTTTGATTGAGATCTACTCGCTGTCGAATTCACACCCGGCACACCTCTGTGAAGGGAGATTATTTTGTAAGGATTAGGATTGTTTCATTACATGTTTGATTAAGATCTACTCGCTGTCGGATTCACACCCGGTACACCTCTGTGAAGGGAGAATATTTTGTAAGGATTAGGATTGTTTTTAGTATATGTTTGAGTGAGACCTACTCGCTGTCGGTTTCACACCCGGTACACCTCTGTGAAGGGAGAATATTTTGTAAGGATTAGGATTGATTTTACTACGTGTTTGATTAAGATCTACTCGCTGTCGGATTCACACCCTGCACATCTCTGTGAAGGGAGAATATTTTGTAAGGATTAGGAATGTTTTTAGTATATGTTTGAGTGAGACCTAGTCGCTGTCGGATTCACACCCGGTACACCTCTGTGAAGGGAGAATATTTTGTAAGGATTAGGATTGTTTTTAGTATATGTTTGAGTGAGACCTAGTCGCTGTCGGATTCACACCCGGCACACCTCTGTGTAGGGAAAATATTTTGTAAGGATTAGGATTGTTTTTACTACATGTTTGATTAAGATCTACTCGCTGTCGAATTCACACCCGGCACACCTCTGTGGAGGGAGATTATTTTGTAAGGATTAGGATTGTTTTTACTACGTGTTTGATTAAGATCTACTCGCTGTCGGATTCACACCCGGCACACCTCTGTGAAAGGAGAATATTTTGTAAGGATTAGGATTGTTTTTAATACATGTTTGATTAGGATCTATTCGCTGTCGGATTCACACCCGGCTCACCTCTGTGAAGGGAGGATATTTTGTAAGGATTAGGATTGTTTTTAGTACATGTATGAGTGAGACCTAAACGCAGTCGGATTCATACCCGGTACACCTCTGTGAAGGGAGTATGTTTTGTTAGGATTAGGATTGTTTTTAGTACATGTTTGTGTGAGACCTAGACGCTGTCGGATTCACACCCGGTACACCTCTGTGAAGGGAGAATATTTTGTAAGGATTAGGTTTGTTTTTAGTATATGTTTGAGTGAGACCTAGTCGCTGTCGGATTCACACCCGGTACACCTCTGTAAAGGGAGACTATTTTGTTAGGATTAGGATTGTTTTTAGTACATGTTTGAGTGAGACCTAGTCGCTGTCGGATTCACACCCGGTACAGCTCTGTGAAGGGAGAATATTTTGTTAGGATTAGGATTGTTTTTAGTACATTTTTGATTAAGATCTACTCGCTGTTGGATTCACACCCGGTACACCTCTGTAATGGGAGAATATTTTGTAAGGATTAGGATTGTTTTTAGTACATGTTTGATTAAAATCTACTCGCTGTTGGATTCACACCCCGTACACCTCTGTGATGGGATAATATTTGGTAAGGATTAGGAATGTTTTTAGTATATGTTTGTGTGAGACCTAGTCGCTGTCGGATTCACACCCGGTACACCTCTGTGAAGGGAGAGTATTTTGTTAGGATTAGGATTGTTTTTAGTACATGTTTGAGTGAGACCTACTCGCTGTCGGATTCAAACTAGGTACACCTCTGTGAAGGGAGAATATTTTGTAAGGATTAGGAATGTTTTTAGTACATGTTTGAGTGAAACCTACTCGCTGTCGGATTCACACCCGGCACACCTCTGTGAAGGGAGAATGTTTTGTAAGGATTAGGATTGTTTTTACTACAGGTTTGATTAAGATCTACTCACTGTCGGATTCAGACCCGGCACACCTCTGTGAAGGAAGAATATTTTGTAAGGATTAGGATTGTTTCCGCTATATGTTTGATTAAGATCTACTCGCTGTCGGATTCACACCCGGCACACATCTGTAAAAGGAGAATATTTTGTAAGGATTAGGATTGTTTTTACTACATGTTTGATTAAGATCTACTCGCTGTCGGATTCACACCCGGTACACCTCTGTGAAAGGAGAATATTTTGTAAGGATTAGGATTGTTTTTAGTATATGTTTGAGTGAAACCTACTCGTTGTCGGATTCACACCCGGTACACCTCTGCGAAGGGAGAATATTTTGTAAGGATTATAATTGTTTTTACTACATGTTTGATTAAGATCTACTCGCTGTCGGATTCACACACGGCACACCTCTGTGAAGGGAGAATAATTTGTAAGGATTAGGATTGTTTTTACTACATGTTTGATTAAGATCTACTCGCTGTCGAATTCGCACCCGGCACACCTCTGTGAAGGGAGAATGTTTTGTAAGGATTAGGAATGTTTTTAGTACATGTTTGATTAAGATCTACTTGCTGTCGGTTTCACACCCGGTACACCTCTGTGAAGGGAGAATATTTTGTAAGGATTAGGGTTGATTTTACTACGTGTTTGATTAAGCTCTACTCGCTGTCGGATTCACACCCGGTACACCTCTGTGAAGGGAGAATATTTTGTAAGGATTAGGAATGTTTTTAGTACATGTTTGATTAAGATCTACT
Organism: Prosapia bicincta; assembly: GCA_036971475.1. Taxonomy (NCBI): domain Eukaryota; kingdom Metazoa; phylum Arthropoda; class Insecta; order Hemiptera; family Cercopidae; genus Prosapia; species Prosapia bicincta. Next base: position 72,509,061 of record JBAIZL010000001.1, read on the forward strand.
CGCTGTCGGTTTCACACCCGGTACACCTCTGTGAAGGGAGAATATTTTGAAAGGATTAGGATTGATTTTACTACGTGTTTGATTAAGATCTACTCGCTGTCGGATTCACACCCGGTACACCTCTGTGAAGGGAGAATATTTTGTAAGGATTAGGAATGTTTTTAGTACATGTTTGATTAAGATCTACTCGCTGTCGGTTTCACACCAGGTACACCTATGTGAAGGGAGAATATTTTGTAAGGATTAGGATTGATTTTAGTATATGTTTGAGTGAGACCTAATCGCTGTCGGATTCACACCCGGTACACCTCTGTGAAGGGAGAATATTTTGTAAGGATTAGGATTGTTTTTAGTATATGTTTGAGTGAGACCTAGTCGCTGTCGGATTCACACCCGGCACACCTCTGTGAAGGGAGAATATTTTGTAAGGATTAGGATTGTTTTTACTACATGTTTGATTAAGATCTACTCGCTGTCGAATTCACACCCGGCACACCTCTGTGAAGGGAGAATATTTTGTAAAGATTAGGATTGTTTTTAGTATATGTTTGAGTGAGACCTAGTCGCTGTCGGATTCACACCCGGTACACCTCTGTAAAGGGAGAATATTTTGTTAAGATTAGAATTGTTTTTAGTACATGTTTGAGTGAGGTTTACTCGCTGTCGGATTCACACACGGTACACCTCTGTAATGGGACAATATTTTGTAAGGATTAGGATTATTTTTAGTACATGTTTGATAAAGACCTACTTGCTGTCGGATTCACACCCGGTACACCTCTGTGAAGGGAGAATATTTTGTAAGTATTAGGAATGTTTTTAGTATATGTTTGAGTGAGACCTAGTCGCATGTCGGATTCACACCCGGTACACCTCTGTGAAGGGAGAATATTTTGTAAGGATTAGGAATGTTTTTAGTATATGTTTGAGTGAGACCTAGTCGCTGTCGGATTCACAACCGGCCCACCTCTGTGAAGGGAGAATATTTTGTAAGGATTAAGATTGTTTTTAGTATATGTTTGAGTGAGACCTAGTCGCTGTCGGATTCACACCCGGCACACCTCTGTGAAGGGAGATTATTTTGTAAGGATTAGGATTGTTTTTACTACATGTTTGATTGAGATCTACTCGCTGTCGAATTCACACCCGGCACACCTCTGTGAAGGGAGATTATTTTGTAAGGATTAGGATTGTTTCATTACATGTTTGATTAAGATCTACTCGCTGTCGGATTCACACCCGGTACACCTCTGTGAAGGGAGAATATTTTGTAAGGATTAGGATTGTTTTTAGTATATGTTTGAGTGAGACCTACTCGCTGTCGGTTTCACACCCGGTACACCTCTGTGAAGGGAGAATATTTTGTAAGGATTAGGATTGATTTTACTACGTGTTTGATTAAGATCTACTCGCTGTCGGATTCACACCCTGCACATCTCTGTGAAGGGAGAATATTTTGTAAGGATTAGGAATGTTTTTAGTATATGTTTGAGTGAGACCTAGTCGCTGTCGGATTCACACCCGGTACACCTCTGTGAAGGGAGAATATTTTGTAAGGATTAGGATTGTTTTTAGTATATGTTTGAGTGAGACCTAGTCGCTGTCGGATTCACACCCGGCACACCTCTGTGTAGGGAAAATATTTTGTAAGGATTAGGATTGTTTTTACTACATGTTTGATTAAGATCTACTCGCTGTCGAAATCACACCCGGCACACCTCTGTGGAGGGAGATTATTTTGTAAGGATTAGGATTGTTTTTACTACGTGTTTGATTAAGATCTACTCGCTGTCGGATTCACACCCGGCACACCTCTGTGAAAGGAGAATATTTTGTAAGGATTAGGATTGTTTTTAATACATGTTTGATTAGGATCTATTCGCTGTCGGATTCACACCCGGCTCACCTCTGTGAAGGGAGGATATTTTGTAAGGATTAGGATTGTTTTTAGTACATGTATGAGTGAGACCTAGACGCTGTCGGATTCATACCCGGTACACCTCTGTGAAGGGAGTATGTTTTGTTAGGATTAGGATTGTTTTTAGTACATGTTTGTGTGAGACCTAGACGCTGTCGGATTCACACCCGGTACACCTCTGTGAAGGGAGAATATTTTGTAAGGATTAGGTTTGTTTTTAGTATATGTTTGAGTGAGACCTAGTCGCTGTCGGATTCACACCCGGTACACCTCTGTAAAGGGAGACTATTTTGTTAGGATTAGGATTGTTTTTAGTACATGTTTGAGTGAGACCTAGTCGCTGTCGGATTCACACCCGGTACAGCTCTGTGAAGGGAGAATATTTTGTTAGGATTAGGATTGTTTTTAGTACATTTTTGATTAAGATCTACTCGCTGTTGGATTCACACCCGGTACACCTCTGTAATGGGAGAATATTTTGTAAGGATTAGGATTGTTTTTAGTACATGTTTGATTAAAATCTACTCGCTGTTGGATTCACACCCCGTACACCTCTGTGATGGGATAATATTTGGTAAGGATTAGGAATGTTTTTAGTATATGTTTGTGTGAGACCTAGTCGCTGTCGGATTCACACCCGGTACACCTCTGTGAAGGGAGAGTATTTTGTTAGGATTAGGATTGTTTTTAGTACATGTTTGAGTGAGACCTACTCGCTGTCGGATTCAAACTAGGTACACCTCTGTGAAGGGAGAATATTTTGTAAGGATTAGGAATGTTTTTAGTACATGTTTGAGTGAAACCTACTCGCTGTCGGATTCACACCCGGCACACCTCTGTGAAGGGAGAATGTTTTGTAAGGATTAGGATTGTTTTTACTACAGGTTTGATTAAGATCTACTCACTGTCGGATTCAGACCCGGCACACCTCTGTGAAGGAAGAATATTTTGTAAGGATTAGGATTGTTTCCGCTATATGTTTGATTAAGATCTACTCGCTGTCGGATTCACACCCGGCACACATCTGTAAAAGGAGAATATTTTGTAAGGATTAGGATTGTTTTTACTACATGTTTGATTAAGATCTACTCGCTGTCGGATTCACACCCGGTACACCTCTGTGAAAGGAGAATATTTTGTAAGGATTAGGATTGTTTTTAGTATATGTTTGAGTGAAACCTACTCGTTGTCGGATTCACACCCGGTACACCTCTGCGAAGGGAGAATATTTTGTAAGGATTATAATTGTTTTTACTACATGTTTGATTAAGATCTACTCGCTGTCGGATTCACACACGGCACACCTCTGTGAAGGGAGAATAATTTGTAAGGATTAGGATTGTTTTTACTACATGTTTGATTAAGATCTACTCGCGGTCGAATTCGCACCCGGCACACCTCTGTGAAGGGAGAATGTTTTGTAAGGATTAGGATTGTTTTTACTACATGTTTGACTAAGATCTACTAGCTGTCGGATTCACACCCGGCACACCCCTGTGAAGGGAGAATATTTTGTAAGGATTAGGATTGTTTTTACTACATGTTTGATTAAGATCTACTCGCTGTCGGATTCACACCCGGTACACCTCTGTGAAGGGAGAATATTTTGTAAGGATTAAGATTGTTTTTAGTATATGTTTGAGTGAGACCTAGTCGCTGTCGGATTCACACCCGGCACACCTCTGTGAAGGGAGAATATTTTGTAAGGATTAGGATTGTTTTTACTACATGTTTGATTAAGATATACTCGCTGTCGAATTCTCACCCGGCACACCTCTTTGAAGGGAGATTATTTTGTAAGGATTAGGATTGTTTCATTACATGTTTGACTAAGATCTACTCGCTGTCGGATTCACACCCGGCACACCTCTGTGAAGGGAGAATGTTTTGTAAGGATTAGGATTGTTTTTACTACAGGTTTGATTAAGATCTACTCACTGTCGGATTCAGACCCGGCACACCTCTGTGAAGGAAGAATATTTTGTAAGGATTAGGATTGTTTCCGCTATATGTTTGATTAAGATCTACTCGCTGTCGGATTCACACCCGGCACACATCTGTAAAAGGAGAATATTTTGTAAGGATTAGGATTGTTTTTACTACATGTTTGATTAAGATCTACTCGCTGTCGGATTCACACCCGGTACACCTCTGTGAAAGGAGAATATTTTGTAAGGATTAGGATTGTTTTTAGTATATGTTTGAGTGAAACCTACTCGTTGTCGGATTCACACCCGGTACACCTCTGCGAAGGGAGAATATTTTGTAAGGATTATAATTGTTTTTACTACATGTTTGATTAAGATCTACTCGCTGTCGGATTCACACACGGCACACCTCTGTGAAGGGAGAATAATTTGTAAGGATTAGGATTGTTTTTACTACATGTTTGATTAAGATCTACTCGCTGTCGAATTCGCACCCGGCACACCTCTGTGAAGGGAGAATGTTTTGTAAGGATTAGGAATGTTTTTAGTACATGTTTGATTAAGATCTACTTGCTGTCGGTTTCACACCCGGTACACCTCTGTGAAGGGAGAATATTTTGTAAGGATTAGGGTTGATTTTACTACGTGTTTGATTAAGCTCTACTCGCTGTCGGATTCACACCCGGTACACCTCTGTGAAGGGAGAATATTTTGTAAGGATTAGGAATGTTTTTAGTACATGTTTGATTAAGATCTACTCGCTGTCGGTTTCACACCCGGTACACCTCTGTGAAGGGAGAATATTTTGAAAGGATTAGGATTGATTTTACTACGTGTTTGATTAAGATCTACTCGCTGTCGGATTCACACCCGGTACACCTCTGTGAAGGGAGAATATTTTGTAAGGATTAGGAATGTTTTTAGTACATGTTTGATTAAGATCTACTCGCTGTCGGTTTCACACCAGGTACACCTATGTGAAGGGAGAATATTTTGTAAGGATTAGGATTGATTTTAGTATATGTTTGAGTGAGACCTAATCGCTGTCGGATTCACACCCGGTACACCTCTGTGAAGGGAGAATATTTTGTAAGGATTAGGATTGTTTTTAGTATATGTTTGAGTGAGACCTAGTCGCTGTCGGATTCACACCCGGCACACCTCTGTGAAGGGAGAATATTTTGTAAGGATTAGGATTGTTTTTACTACATGTTTGATTAAGATCTACTCGCTGTCGAATTCACACCCGGCACACCTCTGTGAAGGGAGAATATTTTGTAAAGATTAGGATTGTTTTTAGTATATGTTTGAGTGAGACCTAGTCGCTGTCGGATTCACACCCGGTACACCTCTGTAAAGGGAGAATATTTTGTTAAGATTAGAATTGTTTTTAGTACATGTTTGAGTGAGGTTTACTCGCTGTCGGATTCACACACGGTACACCTCTGTAATGGGACAATATTTTGTAAGGATTAGGATTATTTTTAGTACATGTTTGATAAAGACCTACTTGCTGTCGGATTCACACCCGGTACACCTCTGTGAAGGGAGAATATTTTGTAAGTATTAGGAATGTTTTTAGTATATGTTTGAGTGAGACCTAGTCGCATGTCGGATTCACACCCGGTACACCTCTGTGAAGGGAGAATATTTTGTAAGGATTAGGAATGTTTTTAGTATATGTTTGAGTGAGACCTAGTCGCTGTCGGATTCACAACCGGCCCACCTCTGTGAAGGGAGAATATTTTGTAAGGATTAAGATTGTTTTTAGTATATGTTTGAGTGAGACCTAGTCGCTGTCGGATTCACACCCGGCACACCTCTGTGAAGGGAGATTATTTTGTAAGGATTAGGATTGTTTTTACTACATGTTTGATTGAGATCTACTCGCTGTCGAATTCACACCCGGCACACCTCTGTGAAGGGAGATTATTTTGTAAGGATTAGGATTGTTTCATTACATGTTTGATTAAGATCTACTCGCTGTCGGATTCACACCCGGTACACCTCTGTGAAGGGAGAATATTTTGTAAGGATTAGGATTGTTTTTAGTATATGTTTGAGTGAGACCTACTCGCTGTCGGTTTCACACCCGGTACACCTCTGTGAAGGGAGAATATTTTGTAAGGATTAGGATTGATTTTACTACGTGTTTGATTAAGATCTACTCGCTGTCGGATTCACACCCTGCACATCTCTGTGAAGGGAGAATATTTTGTAAGGATTAGGAATGTTTTTAGTATATGTTTGAGTGAGACCTAGTCGCTGTCGGATTCACACCCGGTACACCTCTGTGAAGGGAGAATATTTTGTAAGGATTAGGATTGTTTTTAGTATATGTTTGAGTGAGACCTAGTCGCTGTCGGATTCACACCCGGCACACCTCTGTGTAGGGAAAATATTTTGTAAGGATTAGGATTGTTTTTACTACATGTTTGATTAAGATCTACTCGCTGTCGAATTCACACCCGGCACACCTCTGTGGAGGGAGATTATTTTGTAAGGATTAGGATTGTTTTTACTACGTGTTTGATTAAGATCTACTCGCTGTCGGATTCACACCCGGCACACCTCTGTGAAAGGAGAGTATTTTGTAAGGATTAGGATTGTTTTTAATACATGTTTGATTAGGATCTATTCGCTGTCGGATTCACACCCGGCTCACCTCTGTGAAGGGAGGATATTTTGTAAGGATTAGGATTGTTTTTAGTACATGTATGAGTGAGACCTAGACGCTGTCGGATTCATACCCGGTACACCTCTGTGAAGGGAGTATGTTTTGTTAGGATTAGGATTGTTTTTAGTACATGTTTGTGTGAGACCTAGACGCTGTCGGATTCACACCCGGTACACCTCTGTGAAGGGAGAATATTTTGTAAGGATTAGGTTTGTTTTTAGTATATGTTTGAGTGAGACCTAGTCGCTGTCGGATTCACACCCGGTACACCTCTGTAAAGGGAGACTATTTTGTTAGGATTAGGATTGTTTTTAGTACATGTTTGAGTGAGACCTAGTCGCTGTCGGATTCACACCCGGTACAGCTCTGTGAAGGGAGAATATTTTGTTAGGATTAGGATTGTTTTTAGTACATTTTTGATTAAGATCTACTCGCTGTTGGATTCACACCCGGTACACCTCTGTAATGGGAGAATATTTTGTAAGGATTAGGATTGTTTTTAGTACATGTTTGATTAAAATCTACTCGCTGTTGGATTCACACCCCGTACACCTCTGTGATGGGATAATATTTGGTAAGGATTAGGAATGTTTTTAGTATATGTTTGTGTGAGACCTAGTCGCTGTCGGATTCACACCCGGTACACCTCTGTGAAGGGAGAGTATTTTGTTAGGATTAGGATTGTTTTTAGTACATGTTTGAGTGAGACCTACTCGCTGTCGGATTCAAAATAGGTACACCTCTGTGAAGGGAGAATATTTTGTAAGGATTAGGAATGTTTTTAGTACATGTTTGAGTGAAACCTACTCGCTGTCGGATTCACACCCGGCACACCTCTGTGAAGGGAGAATGTTTTGTAAGGATTAGGATTGTTTTTACTACAGGTTTGATTAAGATCTACTCACTGTCGGATTCAGACCCGGCACACCTCTGTGAAGGAAGAATATTTTGAAGGATTAGGATTGTTTCCGCTATATGTTTGATTAAGATCTACTCGCTGTCGGATTCACACCCGGCACACATCTGTAAAAGGAGAATATTTTGTAAGGATTAGGATTGTTTTTACTACATGTTTGATTAAGATCTACTCGCTGTCGGATTCACACCCGGTACACCTCTGTGAAAGGAGAATATTTTGTAAGGATTAGGATTGTTTTTAGTATATGTTTGAGTGAAACCTACTCGTTGTCGGATTCACACCCGGTACACCTCTGCGAAGGGAGAATATTTTGTAAGGATTATAATTGTTTTTACTACATGTTTGATTAAGATCTACTCGCTGTCGGATTCACACACGGCACACCTCTGTGAAGGGAGAATAATTTGTAAGGATTAGGATTGTTTTTACTACATGTTTGATTAAGATCTACTCGCTGTCGAATTCGCACCCGGCACACCTCTGTGAAGGGAGAATGTTTTGTAAGGATTAGGATTGTTTTTACTACATGTTTGACTAAGATCTACTAGCTGTCGGATTCACACCCGGCACACCCCTGTGAAGGGAGAATATTTTGTAAGGATTAGGATTGTTTTTACTACATGTTTGATTAAGATCTACTCGCTGTCGGATTCACACCCGGTACACCTCTGTGAAGGGAGAATATTTTGTAAGGATTAAGATTGTTTTTAGTATATGTTTGAGTGAGACCTAGTCGCTGTCGGATTCACACCCGGCACACCTCTGTGAAGGGAGAATATTTTGTAAGGATTAGGATTGTTTTTACTACATGTTTGATTAAGATATACTCGCTGTCGAATTCTCACCCGGCACACCTCTTTGAAGGGAGATTATTTTGTAAGGATTAGGATTGTTTCATTACATGTTTGACTAAGATCTACTCGTTGTCGGATTCACACCCGGTACACCTCTGTGAAGGGAGAATATTTTGTAAGGATTAGGATTGTTTTTAGTATATGTTTGAGTGAGACCTACTCGCTGTCGGTTTCACACCCGGTACACCTCTGTGAAGGGAGAATATTTTGTAAGGATTAGGATTGATTTTACTACGTGTTTGATTAAGATCTACTCGCTGTCGGATTCACACCCGGTACACCTCTGTGAAGGGAGAATATTTTGTAAGGATTAGGAATGTTTTTAGTATATGTTTGAGTGAGACCTAGTCGCTGTCGGATTCACACCCGGTACACCTCTGTGAAGGGAGAATATTTTGTAAGGATTAGGATTGATTTTACTACGTGTTTGATTAAGACCTACTTGCTGTCGGATTCACACCCTGCACATCTCTGTGAAGGGAGAATATTTTGTAAGGATTAGGAATGTTTTTAGTATATGTTTGAGTGAGACCTAGTCGCTGTCGTATTCACACCCGGTACACCTCTGTGAAGGGAGAATATTTTGTAAGGATTAGGATTGTTTTTAGTATATGTTTGAGTGAGACCTAGTCGCTGTCGGATTCACACCCGGCACACCTCTGTGAAGGGAGAATATTTTGTAAGGATTAGGATTGTTTTTACTACATGTTTGATTAAGATCTACTCGCTGTCGAATTCACACCCGGCACACCTCTAAGGAGGGAGATTATTTTGTAAGGATTAGGATTGTTTTTACTACGTGTTTGATTAAGATCTACTCGCTGTCGGATTCACACCCGGCACACCTCTGTGAAAGGAGAATATTTTGTAAGGATTAGGATTGTTTTTAATACATGTTTGATTAGGATCTATTCGCTGTCGGATTCACACCCGGCTCACCTCTGTGAAGGGAGAATATTTTGTAAGGATTAGGATTGTTTTTAGTACATGTATGAGTGAGACCTAGACGCTGTCGGATTCACACCCGGTACACCTCTGTGAAGGGAGAATATTTTGTTAGGATTAGGATTGTTTTTAGTACATGTTTGAGTGAGACCTAGACGCTGTCGGATTCACACCCGGTACACCTCCTCTGTGAAGGGAGAATATTTTGTAAGGATTAGGATTGTTTTTAGTATATGTTTGAGTGAGACCTAGTTGCTCTCGGATTCACACCCGGTACACCTCTGTAAAGGGAGAATATTTTGTTAGGATTAGGATTGTTTTTAGTACATGTTTGAGTGAGACCTAGTCGCTGTCGGATTCACACCCGGTACAGCTCTGTGAAGGGAGAATATTTTGTTAGGATTAGGATTGTTTTTAGTACATGTTTGATTAAGATCTACTCGCTGTCGGATTCACACCCGGTACACCTCTGTGAAGGGAGAGTATTTTGTTAGGATTAGGATTGTTTTTAGTACATGTTTGAGTGAGACCTACTCGCTGTCGGATTCAAACTAGGTACACCTCTGTGAAGGGAGAATATTTTGTAAGGATTAGGAATGTTTTTAATACATGTTTGAGTGAAACCTACTCGCTGTCGGATTCACACCCGGCACACCTCTGTGAAAGGAGAATGTTTTGTAAGGATTAGGATTGTTTTTACTACAGGTTTGATTAAGATCTACTCGCTGTCGAATTCACACCCGGCACACCTCTGTGAAGGGAGAATATTTTGTAAGGATTAGGATTGTTTTTACTACATGTTTGATTAAGATCTACTCGCTGTCGGATTCACACCCGGCACACCCCAGTGAAGGGAGAATATTTTGTAAGGATTAGGATTGTTTTTACTACATGTTTGATTAAGATCTACTCGCTGTCGGATTCACACCCGGTACACCTCTGTGAAGGGAGAATATTTTGTAAGGATTAGGATTGTTTTTACTACATGTTTGATTAAGATCTACTCGCTGTCGAATTCACACCCAGCACACCTCTGTGAAGGGAGAATATTTTGTAAGGATTAGGATTGTTTCATTACATGTTTGATTAGGTTCTACTCGCTGTCGGATTCACACCCGGTACACCTCTGTAATGGGAGAATATTTTGTAAGGATTAGGATTGTATTTAGTATATGTTTGAGTGAGACCTAGTCGCTGTCGGATTCACACCCGGTACACCTCTGTGAAGGGAGAATATTTTGTAAGGATTAGGATTGTTTCCACTATATGTTTGATTAAGATCTACTCGCTGTCGGATTCACACACGGTACACCTCTGTGAAGGGAGAATATATTGTAAGGATTAGGATTGTTTTTACTACATGTTTGATTAGGATCTACTCGCTGTCGGATTCACACCCGGCACACCTCTGTGAAGGGAGAATATTTTGTAAGGATTAGGATTGTTTTTACTACATGTTTGATTAAGATCTACTCGCCGTCGAATTCACACCCAGCACACCTCTGTGAAGGGAGAATATTTTGTAAGGATTAGGATTGTTTCATTACATGTTTGATTAGGTTCTACTCGCTGTCGGATTCACACCCGGTACACCTCTGTAATGGGAGAATATTTTGTAAGGATTAGGATTGTATTTAGTATATGTTTGAGTGAGACCTAGTCGCTGTCGGATTCACACCCGGTACACGTATGTGAAGGGAGAATATTTTGTTAGGATTATAATTGCTTTTAGTACATGTTTGAGTGAGACCTACTCGCTGTCGGATTCACACCCGGTACACCTCTGTAATGGGACAATATTTTGTAAGGATTAGGATTATTTTTAGTACATGTTTGAATAAGACCTACTTGCTGTCGGATTCACACCCGGTACACCTCTGTGAAGGGAGAATATTTTGTAAGGATTAGGAATGTTTTTAGTATATGTTTGAGTGAGACCTAGTCGCTGTCGGATTCACACCCGGTACAGCTCTGTGAAGGGAGAATATTTTGTAAGGATTAGGAATGTTTTTAGTATATGTTTGAGTGAGACCTAGTCGCTGTCGGATTCACACCCGGTACACCTCTGTGAAGGGAGAATATTTTGTAAGGATTAAGATTGTTTTTAGTATATGTTTGAGTGAGACCTAGTCGCTGTCGGATTCACACCCGGCACACCTCTGTGAAGGGAGAATATTTTGTAAGGATTAGGATTGTTTTTACTACATATTTGATTAAGATCTACTCGCTGTCGGATTCACACCCGGTACACCTCTGTGAAGTGAGAATATTTTGTGAGGATTAGGAATGTTTTTAGTACATGTTTGATTAAGATCTACTCGCTGTCGGTTTCAGACCCGGTACACCTCTGTGAAGGGAGAATATTTTGTAAGGATTAGGATTGATTTTACTACGTGTTTGATTAAGATCTACTCGCTGTCGGATTCACACCCGGTACACCTCTGTGAAGGGAGAATATTTTGTAAGGATTAGGAATGTTTTTAGTACATGTTTGATTAAGATCTACTCGCTGTCGGTTTCACACCCTGTACACCTCTGTGAAGGAAGAATATTTTGTAAGGATTAGGATTGATTTTACTACGTGTTTGATTAAGATCTACTCGCTGTTGGATTCACACCCGGTACACCTCTGTGAAGGTAGAATATTTTGTAAGGATTAGGAATGTTTTTAGTACATGTTTGATTAAGATCTACTCGATGTCGGTTTCACACCAGGTACACCTCTGTGAAGGGAGAATATTTTGTAAGGATTAGGAATGTTTTTAGTACATGTTTGATTAAGATCTACTCGATGTCGGTTTCACACCCGGTACACCTCTGTGAAGGGAGAATATTTTGTAAGGATTAGGAATGTTTTTAGTACATGTTTGATTAAGATCTACTTGCTGTCGGTTTCACACCCGGTACACCTCTGTGAAGGGAGAATATTTTGTAAGGATTAGGGTTGATTTTACTACGTGTTTGATTAAGCTCTACTCGCTGTCGGATTCACACCCGGTACACCTATGTGAAGGGAGAATATTTTGTAAGGATTAGGATTGATTTTAGAATATATGTTTGAGTGAGACCTAATCGCTGTCGGATTCACACCCGGTACACCTCTGTGAAGGGAGAATATTTTGTAAGGATTAGGATTGTTTTTAGTATATGTTTGAGTGAGACCTAGTCGCTGTCGGATTCACACCCGGCACACCTCTGTGAAGGGAGAATATTTTGTAAGGATTAGGATTGTTTTTACTACATGCTTGATTAAGATCTACTCGCTGTCGAATTCACACCTGGCACACCTCTGTGAAGGGAGAATATTTTGTAAGGATTAGGATTGTTTTTAGTATATGTTTGAGTGAGACCTAGTCCCTGTCGGATTCACACCCGGTACACCTCTTAAAGGGAGAATATTTTGTTAAGATTAGAATTGTTTTTAGTACATGTTTGAGTGAGGTTTACTCGCTGTCGGATTCACACACGGTACACCTCTGTAATGGGACAATATTTTGTAAGGATTAGGATTATTTTTAGTACATGTTTGAATAAGACCTACTTGCTGTCGGATTCACACCCGGTACACCTCTGTGAAGGGAGAATATTTTGTAAGGATTAGGAATGTTTTTAGTATATGTTTGAGTGAGACCTAGTCGCATGTCGGATTCACACCCGGTACACCTCTGTGAAGGGAGAATATTTTGTAAGGATTAGGAATGTTTTTAGTATATGTTTGAGTGAGACCTAGTCGCTGTCGGATTCACAACCGGCACACCTCTGTGAAGGGAGAATATTTTGTAAGGATTAAGATTGTTTTTAGTATATGTTTGAGTGAGACCTAGTCGCTGTCGGATTCACACCCGGCACACCTCTGTGAAGGGAGAATATTTTGTAAGGATTAGGATTGTATTTACTACATGTTTGATTAAGATCTACTCGCTGTCGAATTCACACCCGGCACTCCTCTGTGAAGGGAGATTATTTTGTAAGGATTAGGATTGTTTCATTACATGTTTGATTAAGGTCTACTCGCTGTCGGATTCACACCCGGTACACCTCTGTGAAGGGAGAATATTTTGTAAGGATTAGGATTGTTTTTAGTATATGTTTGAGTGAGACCTACTCGCTGTCGGTTTCACACCCGGTACACCTCTGTGAAGGGAGAATATTTTGTAAGGATTAGGATTGATTTTACTACGTGTTTGATTAGGATCTACTCGCTGTCGGATTCACACCCTGCACATCTCTGTGAAGGGAGAATATTTTGTAAGGATTAGGAATGTTTTTAGTATATGTTTGAGTGAGACCTAGTCGCTGTCGGATTCACACCCGGTACACCTCTGTGAAGGGAGAATATTTTGTAAGGATTAGGATTGTTTTTAGTATATGTTTGAGTGAGACCTAGTCGCTGTCGGATTCACACCCGGCACACCTCTGTGTAGGGAAAATATTTTGTAAGGATTAGGAATGTTTTTACTACATGCTTGATTAAGATCTACTCGCTGTCGAATTCACACCCGGCACACCTCTGTGGAGGGAGATTATTTTGTAAGGATTAGGATTGTTTTTACTACGTGTTTGATTAAGATCTACTCGCTGTCGGATTCACACCCGGCACACCTCTGTGAAAGGAGAATATTTTGTAAGGATTAGGATTGTTTTTAATACATGTTTGATTAAGATCTATTCGCTGTCGGATTCACACCCGGCTCACCTCTGTGAAGGGAGAATATTTTGTAAGGATTAGGTTTGTTTTTAGTATATGTTTGAGTGAGACCTAGTCGCTGTCGGATTCACACCCGGTACACCTCTGTAAAGGGAGACTATTTTGTTAGGATTAGGATTGTTTTTAGTACATGTTTGAGTGAGACCTAGTCGCTGTCGGATTCACACCCGGTACAGCTCTGTGAAGGGAGAATATTTTGTTAGGATTAGGATTGTTTTTAGTACATTTTTGATTAAGATCTACTCGCTGTTGGATTCACACCCGGTACACCTCTGTAATGGGAGAATATTTTGTAAGGATTAGGATTGTTTTTAGTACATGTTTGATTAAAATCTACTCGCTGTTGGATTCACACCCCGTACACCTCTGTGATGGGATAATATTTGGTAAGGATTAGGAATGTTTTTAGTATATGTTTGTGTGGGACCTAGTCGCTGTCGGATTCACACCAGGTACACCTCTGTGAAGGGAGAGTATTTTGTTAGGATTAGGATTGTTTTTAGTACATGTTTGAGTGAGACCTCCTCGCTGTCGGATTCAAACTAGGTACACCTCTGTGAAGGGAGAATATTTTGTAAGGATTAGGAATGTTTTTAGTGCATGTTTGAGTGAAACCTACTCGCTGTCGGATTCACACCCGGCACACCTCTGTGAAGGGAGAATGTTTTGTAAGGATTAGGATTGTTTTTACTACAGGTTTGATTAAGATCTACTCACTGTCGGATTCAGACCCGGCACACCTCTGTGAAGGAAGAATATTTTGTAAGGATTAGGATTGTTTCCACTATATGTTTGATTAAGATCTACTCGCTGTCGGATTCACACCCGGCACACATCTGTAAAAGGAGAATATTTTGTAAGGATTAGGATTGTTTTTACTACATGTTTGATTAAGATCTACTCGCTGTCGGATTCACACCCGGTACACCTCTGTGAAAGGAGAATATTTTGTAAGGATTAGGATTGTTTTTAGTATATGTTTGAGTGAAACCTACTCGTTGTCTGATTCACACCCGGTACACCTCTGTGAAGGGAGAATATTTTGTAAGGATTATAATTGTTTTTACTACATGTTTGATTAAGATCTACTCGCTGTCGGATTCACACACGGCACACCTCTGTGAAGGGAGAATAATTTGTAAGGATTAGAATTGTTTTTACTACATATTTGATTAAGATCTACTCGCTGTCGAATTCGCACCCGGCACACCTCTGTGAAGGGAGAATGTTTTGTAAGGATTAGGATTGTTTTTACTACATGTTTGATTAAGATCTACTAGCTGTCGGATTCACACCCGGCACACCCCTGTGAAGGGAGAATATTTTGTAAGGATTAGGATTGTTTTTACTACATGTTTGATTAAGATCTACTCGCTGTCGGATTCACACCCGGTACACCTCTGTGAAGGGAGAATATTTTGTAAGGATTAAGATTGTTTTTAGTATATGTTTGAGTGAGACCTAGTCGCTGTCGGATTCACACCCGGCACACCTCTGTGAAGGGAGAATATTTTGTAAGGATTAGGATTGTTTTTATTACATGTTTGATTAAGATCTACTCGCTCTCGAATTCTCACCCGGCCCACCTCTTTGAAGGGAGATTATTTAGTAAGGATTAGGATTGTTTCATTACATGTTTGACTAAGATCTACTCGCTGTCGGATTCACACCCGGTACACCTCTGTGAAGGGAGAATATTTTGTAAGGATTAGGATTGTTTTTAGTATATGTTTGAGTGAGACCTACTCGCTGTCGGTTTCACACCCGGTACACCTCTGTGAAGGGAGAATATTTTGTAAGGATTAGGATTGATTTTACTCCGTGTTTGATTAAGATCTACTCGCTGTCGGATTCACACCCGGTACACCTCTGTGAAGGGAGAATATTTTGTAAGGATTAGGAATGTTTTTAGTATATGTTTGAGTGAGACCTAGTCGCTGTCGGATTCACACCCGGTACACCTCTGTGAAGGGAGAATATTTTGTAAGGATTAGGATTGATTTTACTACGTGTTTGATTAAGACCTACTTGCTGTCGGATTCACACCCTGCACATCTCTGTGAAGGGAGAATATTTTGTAAGGATTAGGAATGTTTTTAGTATATGTTTGAGTGAGACCTAGACGCTGTCGGATTCACACCCGGTACACCTCCTCTGTGAAGGGAGAATATTTTGTAAGGATTAGGATTGTTTTTAGTATATGTTTGAGTGAGACCTAGTTGCCCTCGGATTCACACCCGGTACACCTCTGTAAAGGGAGAATATTTTGTTAGGATTAGGATTGTATATAGTATATGTTTGAGTGAGACCTAGTCGCTGTCGGATTCACACCCGGTACACCTATGTGAAGGGAGAATATTTTGTAAGGATTAGGAATGTTTTTAGTATATGTTTGAGTGAGACCTAGTCGCTGTCGGATTCACACCCGGTACAGCTCTGTGAAGGGAGAATATTTTGTAAGGATTAGGAATGTTTTTAGTATATGTTTGAGTGAGACCTAGTCGCTGTCGGATTCACACCCGGTACACCTCTGTGAAGGGAGAATATTTTGTAAGGATTAAGATTGTTTTTAGTATATGTTTGAGTGAGACCTAGTCGCTGTCGGATTCACACCCGGCACACCTCTGTGAAGGGAGAATATTTTGTAAGGATTAGGATTGTTTTTACTACATATTTGATTAAGATCTACTCTCTGTCGAATTCACACCCAGCACACCTCTGTGAAGGGAGATTATTTTGTAAGGATTAGGATTGTTTCATTACATGTTTGATTAAGATCTACTCGCTGTCGGATTCACAGCCGGTACACCTCTGTGAAGGGAGAATATTTTGTAAGGATTTTGAATTGTTTTTAGTATATGTTTGAGTGAGACCTACTCGCCTTCGGATTCACACCCGGCACAACTCTGAGAAGGGAGAATATTTTGTAAGGATTAGGAATGTTTTTAGTACATATTTGATTAAGATCTACTCGCTGTCGGTTTCACACCCGGTACACCTATGTGAAGGGAGAATATTTTGTAAGGATTAGGATTGATTTTACTACGTGTTTGATTAAGATCTAATCGCTGTCGGATTCACACCCGGTACACCTCTGTGAAGGGAGAATATTTTGTAAGGATTAGGAATGTTTTTAGTACATGTTTGATTAAGATCTACTCGCTGTCGGTTTCACACCCGGTACACCTCTGTGAATGGAGAATATTTTGTAAGGATTAGGATTGATTTTACTACGTGTTTGATTAAGATCTAGTCGCTGTCGGATTCACACCCGGTACACCTCTGTGAAGGGAGAATATTTTGTGAGGATTAGGAACGTTTTTAGTACATGTTTGATTAAGATCTACTCGCTGTCGGTTTCAGACCCGGTACACCTCTGTGAAGGGAGAATATTTTGTAAGGATTAGGATTGATTTTACTACGTGTTTGATTAAGATCTACTCGCTGTCGGATTCACACCCGGTACACCTCTGTGAAGGGAGAATATTTTGTAAGGATTAGGAATGTTTTTAGTACATGTTTGATTAAGATCTACTCGCTGTCGGTTTCACACCAGGTACACCTCTGTGAAGGGAGAATATTTTGTAAGGATTAGGAATGTTTTTAGTACATGTTTGATTAAGATCTACTCGATGTCGGTTTCACACCCGGTACACCTCTGTGAAGGGAGAATATTTTGTAAGGATTAGGAATGTTTTTAGTACATGTTTGATTAAGATCTACTTGCTGTCGGTTTCACACCCGGTACACCTCTGTGAAGGGAGAATATTTTTTAAGGATTAGGGTTGATTTTACTACGTGTTTGATTAAGCTCTACTCGCTGTCGGATTCACACCCGGTACACCTCTGTGAAGGGAGAATATTTTGTAAGGATTAGGAATGTTTTTAGTACATGTTTGATTAAGATCTACTCGCTGTCGGTTTCACACCAGGTACACCTATGTGAAGGGAGAATATTTTGTAAGGATTAGGATTGATTTTAGTATATGAGTGAGACCTAGTCGCTGTCGGATTCACACACGGTACACCTCTGTAATGGGACAATATTTTGTAAGGATTAGGATTATTTTTAGTACATGTTTGAATAAGACCTACTTGCTGTCGGATTCACACCCGGTACACCTCTGTGAAGGGAGAATATTTTGTAAGGATTAGGAATGTTTTTAGTATATGTTTGAGTGAGACCTAGTCGCATGTCGGATTCACACCCGGTACACCTCTGTGAAGGGAGAATATTTTGTAAGGATTAAGAATGTTTTTAGTATATGTTTGAGTGAGACCTAGTCGCTGTCGGATTCACAACCGGCACACCTCTGTGAAGGGAGAATATTTTGTAAGGATTAAGATTGTTTTTAGTATATGTTTGAGTGAGACCTACTCGCCTTCGGATTCACACCCGGCACAACTCTGAGAAGGGAGAATATTTTGTAAGGATTAGGAATGTTTTTAGTACATATTTGATTAAGATCTACTCGCTGTCGGTTTCACACCCGGTACACCTATGTGAAGGGAGAATATTTTGTAAGGATTAGGATTGATATTACTACGTGTTTGATTAAGATCTAATCGCTGTCGGATTCACACCCAGTACACCTCTGTGAAGGGAGAATATTTTGTAAGGATTAGGAATGTTTTTAGTACATGTTTGATTAAGATCTACTCGCTGTCGGTTTCACACCCGGTACACCTCTGTGAAGGGAGAATATTTTGTAAGGATTAGGATTGATTTTACTACGTGTTTGATTAAGATCTAGTCGCTGTCGGATTCACACCCGGTACACCTCTGTGAAGGGAGAATATTTTGTGAGGATTAGGAATGTTTTTAGTACATGTTTGATTAAGATCTACTCGCTGTCGGTTTCAGACCCGGTACACCTCTGTGAAGGGAGAATATTTTGTAAGGATTAGGATTGATTTTACTACGTGTTTGATTAAGATCTACTCGCTGTCGGATTCACACCCGGTACACCTCTGTGAAGGGAGAATATTTTGTAAGGATTAGGAATGTTTTTAGTACATGTTTGATTAAGATCTACTCGCTGTCGGTTTCACACCAGGTACACCTCTGGAAAGGGAGAATATTTTGTAAGGATTAGGAATGTTTTTAGTACATGTTTGATTAAGATCTACTCGATGTCGGTTTCACACCCGGTACACCTCTGTGAAGGGAGAATATTTTGTAAGGATTAGGGTTGATTTTACTACGTGTTTGATTAAGCTCTACTCGCTGTCGGATTCACACCCGGTACACCTCTGTGAAGGGAGAATATTTTGTAAGGATTAGGAATGTTTTTAGTACATGTTTGATTAAGATCTACTCGCTGTCGGTTTCACACCAGGTACACCTATGTGAAGGGAGAATATTTTGTAAGGATTAGGATTGATTTTAGTATATGTTTGAGTGAGACCTAATCGCTGTCGGATTCACACCCGGTACACCTCTGTGAAGGGAGAATATTTTGTAAGGATTAGGATTGTTTTTAGTATATGAGTGAGACCTAGTCGCTGTCGGATTCACACCCGGCACACCTCTGTGAAGGGAGAATATTTTGTAAGGATTAGGATTGTTTTTACTACATGTTTGATTAAGATCTACTCGCTGTCGAATTCACACCCGGCACACCTCTGTGAAGGGAGAATATTTTGTAAGGATTAGGATTGTTTTTAGTATATATTTGAGTGAGACCTAGTCGCTGTCGGATTCACACCCGGTACACCTCTTAAAGGGAGAATATTTTGTTAAGATTAGAATTGTTTTTAGTACATGTTTGAGTGAGGTTTACTCGCTGTCGGATTCACACACGGTACACCTCTGTAATGGGACAATATTTTGTAAGGATTAGGATTATTTTTAGTACATGTTTGAATAAGACCTACTTGCTGTCGGATTCACACCCGGTACACCTCTGTGAAGGGAGAATATTTTGTAAGGATTAGGAATGTTTTTAGTATATGTTTGAGTGAGACCTAGTCGCATGTCGGATTCACACCCGGTACACCTCTGTGAAGGGAGAATATTTTGTAAGGATTAAGAATGTTTTTAGTATATGTTTGAGTGAGACCTAGTCGCTGTCGGATTCACAACCGGCACACCTCTGTGAAGGGAGAATATTTTGTAAGGATTAAGATTGTTTTTAGTATATGTTTGAGTGAGACCTAGTCGCTGTCGGATTCACACCCGGCACACCTCTGTGAAGGGAGAATATTTTGAAAGGATTAGGATTGTTTTTACTACATGTTTGATTAAGATCTACTCGCTGTCGAATTCACACCCGGCACACCTCTGTGAAGGGAGATTATTTTGTAAGGATTAGGATTGTTTCATTACATGTTTGATTAAGATCTACTCGCTGTCGGATTCACACCCGGTACACCTCTGTGAAGGGAGAATATTTTGTAAGGACTAGGATTGTTTTTAGTATATGTTTGAGTGAGACCTACTCGCTGTCGGTTTCACACCCGGTACACCTCTGTGAAGGGAGAATATTTTGTAAGGATTAGGATTGATTTTACTACGTGTTTGATTAAGATCTACTCGCTGTCGGATTCACACCCTGCACATCTCTGTGAAGGGAGAATATTTTGTAAGGATTAGGAATGTTTTTAGTATATGTTTGAGTGAGACCTAGTCGCTGTCGGATTCACACCCGGTACACCTCTGTGAAGGGAGAATATTTTGTGGGATTAGGATTGTTTTTAGTACATGTATGAGTGAGACCTAGACGCTGTCGGATTCATACCCGGTACACCTTTGTGAAGGGAGTATGTTTTGTTAGGATTAGGATTGTTTTTAGTACATGTTTGAGTGAGACCTAGACGCTGTCGGATTCACACCCGGTACACCTCTGTGAAGGGAGAATATTTTGTAAGGATTAGGTTTGTTTTTAGTACATGTTTGAGTGAGACCTAGTCGCTGTCGGATTCACACCCGGTACAGCTCTGTGAAGGGAGAATATTTTGTTAGGATTAGGATTGTTTTTAGTACATTTTTGATTAAGATCTACTCGCTGTTGGATTCACACCCGGTACACCTCTGTAATGGGAGAATATTTTGTAAGGGTTAGGATTGTTTTTAGTACATGTTTGATTAAAATCTACTCGCTTTTGGATTCACACCCCGTACACCTCTGTGATGGGATAATATTTGGTAAGGATTAGGAATGTTTTTAGTATATGTTTGTGTGAGACCTAGTCGCTGTCGGATTCACACCCGGTACACCTCTGTGAAGGGAGAGTATTTTGTTAGGATTAGGATTGTTTTTAGTACATGTTTGAGTGAGACCTACTCGCTGTCGGATTCAAACTAGGTACACCTCTGTGAAGGGAGAATATTTTGTAAGGATTAGGAATGTTTTTAGTACATGTTTGAGTGAAACCTACTCGCTGTCGGATTCACACCCGGCACACCTCTGTGAAGGGAGAATGTTTTGTAAGGATTAGGATTGTTTTTACTACAGGTTTGATTAAGATCTACTCACTGTCGGATTCAGACCCGGCACACCTCTGTGAAGGAAGAATATTTTGTAAGGATTAGGATTGTTTCCACTATATGTTTGATTAAGATCTACTCGCTGTCGGATTCACACCCGGCACACATCTGTAAAAGGAGAATATTTTGTAAGGATTAGGATTGTTTTTACTACATGTTTGATTAAGATCTACTCGCTGTCGGATTCACACCCGGTACACCTCTGTGAAAGGAGAATATTTTGTAAGGATTAGGATTGTTTTTAGTATATGTTTGAGTGAAACCTACTCGTTGTCGGATTCACACCCGGTACACCTCTGTGAAGGGAGAATATTTTGTAAGGATAATAATTGTTTTTACTACATGTTTGATTAAGATCTACTCGCTGTCGGATTCACACACGGCACACCTCTGTGAAGGGAGAATAATTTGTAAGGATTAGGATTGTTTTTACTACATGTTTGATTAAGATCTACTCGCTGTCGAATTCGCACCCGGCACACCTCTGTGAAGGGAGAATGTTTTGTAAGGATTAGGATTGTTTTTACTACATGTTTGATTAAGATCTACTAGCTGTCGGATTCACACCCGGCACACCCCTGTGAAGGGAGAATATTTTGTAAGGATTAGGATTGTTTTTACTACATGTTTGATTAAGATCTACTCGCTGTCGGATTCACACCCGGTACACCTCTGTGAAGGGAGAATATTTTGTAAGGATTAAGATTGTTTTTAGTATATGTTTCAGTGAGACCTAGTCGCTGTCGGATTCACACCCGGCACACCTCTGTGAAGGGAGAATATTTTGTAAGGATTAGGATTGTTTTTACTACATGTTTGATTAAGATCTACTCGCTCTCGAATTCTCACCCGGCACACCTCTTTGAAGGGAGATTATTTTGTAAGGATTAGGATTGTTTCATTACATGTTTGACTAAGATCTACTCGCTGTCGGATTCACACCCGGTACACCTCTGTGAAGGGAGAATATTTTGTAAGGATTAGGATTGATTTTACTACGTGTTTGATTAAGACCTACTTGCTGTCGGATTCACACCCTGCACATCTCTGTGAAGGGAGAATATTTTGTAAGGATTAGGAATGTTTTAGTATATGTTTGAGTGAGACCTAGTCGCTGTCGGATTCACACCCGGTACACTTCTGTGAAGGGAGAATATTTTGTAAGGATTAGGATTGTTTTTAGTATATGTTTGAGTGAGACCTAGTCGATGTCGGATTCACACCCGGCACACCTCTGTGAAGGGAGAATATTTTGTAAGAATTAGGATTGTTTTTACTACATGTTTGATTAAGATCTACTCGCTGTCGAATTCACACCCGGCACACCTTTTTGAAGGGAGATTATTTTGTAAGGATTAGGATTGTTTCATTACATGTTTGACTAAGATCTACTCGCTGTCGGATTCACACCCGGTACACCTCTGTGAAGGGAGAATATTTTGTAAGGATTAGGATTGTTTTTAGCATATGTTTGAGTGAGACCTACTCGCTGTCGGTTTCACACCCGGTACACCTCTGTGAAGGGAGAATATTTTGTAAGGATTAGGATTGATTTTACTACGTGTTTGATTAAGATCTACTCGCTGTCGGATTCACACCCGGTACACCTCTGTGAAGGGAGAATATTTTGTAAGGATTAGGAATGTTTTTAGTATATGTTTGAGTGAGACCTAGTCGCTGTCGGATTCACACCCGGTACACCTCTGTGAAGGGAGAATATTTTGTAAGGATTAGGATTGATTTTACTACGTGTTTGATTAAGACCTACTTGCTGTCGGATTCACACCCTGCACATCTCTGTGAAGGGAGAATATTTTGTAAGGATTAGGAATGTTTTTAGTATATGTTTGAGTGAGACCTAGTCGCTGTCGGATTCACACCCGGTACACCTCTGTGAAGGGAGAATATTTTGTAAGGATTAGGATTGTTTTTAGTATATGTTTGAGTGAGACCTAGTCGCTGTCGGATTCACACCCGGCACACCTCTGTGAAGGGAGAATATTTTGTAAGGATTAGGATTGTTTTTACTACATGTTTGATTAAGATCTACTCGCTGTCGATTTCACACCCGGCACACCTCTGTGGAGGGAGATTATTTTGTAAGGATTAGGATTGTTTTTACTACGTGTTTGATTAAGATCTACTCGCTGTCGGATTCACACCCGGCACACCTCTGTGAAAGGAGAATATTTTGTAAGGATTAGGATTGTTTTTAATACATGTTTGATTAGGATCTATTCGCTGTCGGATTCACACCCGGCTCACCTCTGTGAAGGGAGAATATTTTGTAAGGATTAGGATTGTTTTTAGTACATGTATGAGTGAGACCTAGACGCTGTCGGATTCACACCCGGTACACCTCTGTGAAGGGAGAATATTTTGTTAGGATTAGGATTGTTTTTAGTACATGTTTGAGTGAGACCTAGACGCTGTCGGATTCACACCCGGTACACCTCCTCTGTGAAGGGAGAATATTTTGTAAGGATTAGGATTGTTTTTAGTATATGTTTGAGTGAGACATAGTTGCCCTCGGATTCACACCCGGTACACCTCTGTAAAGGGAGAATATTTTGTTAGGATTAGGATTGTTTTTAGTACATGTTTGAGTGAGACCTAGTCGCTGTCGGATTCACACCCGGTACAGCTCTGTGAAGGGAGAATATTTTGTTAGGATTAGGATTGTTTTTAGTACATGTTTGATTAAGATCTACTCGCTGTCGGATTCACACCCGGTACACCTCTGTGAAGGGAGAGTATTTTGTTAGGATTAGGATTGTTTTTAGTACATGTTTGAGTGAGACCTACTCGCTGTCGGATTCAAACTAGGTACACCTCTGTGAAGGGAGAATATTTTGTAAGGATTAGGAATGTTTTTAGTACATGTTTGAGTGAAACCTACTCGCTGTCTGATTCACACCCGGCACACCTCTGTGAAGGGAGAATGTTTTGTAAGGATTAGGATTGTTTTTACTACAGGTTTGATTAAGATCTACTCACTGTCGGATTCACAACCGGCACACCTCTGTGAAGGGAGAATATTTTGTAAGGATTAGGATTGTTTCCACTATATGTTTCATTAAGATCTACTCGCTGTCGGATTCACACCCGGTACACCTCTGTGAAGGGAGAATATTTTGTAAGGATTAGGATTGTTTTTATTACATGTTTGATTAAGATCTACTCGCTGTCGGATTCACACCCGGCACACCTCTGTGAAGGGAGAATATTTTGTAAGGATTAGGATTGTTTTTACTACATGTTTGATTAAGATCTACTCGCTGTCGAATTCACACCCGGCACACCTCTTTGAAGGGAGATTATTTTGAAAGGATTAGGATTGTTTCATTACATGTTTGATTAAGATCTACTCGCTGTCGGATTCACACCCGGCACACCTCTGTGAAGGGAGAATATTTTGTAAGGATTAGGATTGTTTTTACTACATGTTTGATTAAGATCTACTCGCTGTCGAATTCACACCCGGCACACCTCTGTGAAGGGAGAATATTTTGTAAGGATTAGGATTGTTTTTACTACATGTTTGATTAAGATCTACTCGCTGTCGGATTCACACCCGGCACACCCCAGTGAAGGGAGAATAATTTGTAAGGATTAGGATTGTTTTTACTACATGTTTGATTAAGATCTACTCGCTGTCGGATTCACACCCGGTACACCTCTGTGAAGGGAGAATATTTTGTAAGGATTAGGATTGTTTTTACTACATGTTTGATTAAGATCTACTCGCTGTCGAATTCACACCCAGCACACCTCTGTGAAGGGAGAATATTTTGTAAGGATTAGGATTGTTTCATTACATGTTTGATTAGGTTCTACTCGCTGTCGGATTCACACCCGCTACACCTCTGTAATGGGAGAATATTTTGTAAGGATTAGGATTGTATTTAGTATATGTTTGAGTGAGACCTAGTCGCTGTCGGATTCACACCCGGTACACCTATGTGAAGGGAGAATATTTTGTTAGGATTATAATTGCTTTTAGTACATGTTTGAGTGAGACCTACTCGCTGTCGGATTCACACCCGGTACAGCTCTGTAATGGGACAATATTTTGTAAGGATTAGGTTTATTTTTAGTACATGTTTGAATAAGACCTACTTGCTGTCGGATTCACACCCGGTACACCTCTGTGAAGGGAGAATATTTTGTAAGGATTAGGAATGTTTTTAGTATATGTTTGAGTGAGACCTAGTCGCTGTCGGATTCACACCCAGTACAGCTCTGTGAAGGGAGAATATTTTGTAAGGATTAGGAATGTTTTTAGTATATGTTTGAGTGAGACCTAGTCGCTGTCGGATTCACACCCGGTACACCTCTCTGAAGGGAGAATATTTTGTAAGGATTAAGATTGTTTTTAGTATATATTTGAGTGAGACCTAGTCGCTGTCGGATTCACACCCGGCACACCTCTGTGAAGGGAGAATATTTTGTAAGGATTAGGATTGTTTTTACTACATATTTGATTAAGATCTACTCGCTGTCGAATTCACACCCGGCACACCTCTGTGAAGGGAGATTATTTTGTAAGGATTAGGATTGTTTCATTACATGTTTGATTAAGATCTACTCGCTGTCGGATTCACAGCCGGTACACCTCTGTGAAGGGAGAATATTTTGTAAGGATTTTGAATTGTTTTTAGTATATGTTTGAGTGAGACCTACTCGCTGTCGGATTCACACCCGGCACAACTCTGAGAAGGGAGAATATTTTGTAAGGATTAGGAATGTTTTTAGTACATGTTTGATTAAGATCTACTCGCTGTCGGTCTCACACCCGGTACACCTATGTGAAGGGAGAATATTTTGTAAGGATTAGGATTGATTTTACTACGTGTTTGATTAAGATCTAATCGCTGTCGGATTCACACCCGGTACACCTCTGTGAAGGGAGAATATTTTGTAAGGATTAGGAATGTTTTTAGTACATGTTTGATTAAGATCTACTCGCTGTCGGTTTCACACCCGGTACACCTCTGTGAAAAGAGAATATTTTGTAAGGATTAGGATTGATTTTACTACGTGTTTGATTAAGATCTACTCGCTGTCGGATTCACACCCGGTACACCTCTGTGAAGGGAGAATATTTTGTGAGGATTAGGAATGTTTTTAGTACATGTTTGATTAAGATCTACTCGCTGTCGGTTTCAGACCCGGTACACCTCTGTGAAGGGAGAATATTTTGTAAGGATTAGGATTGATTTTACTACGTGTTTGATTAAGATCTACTCGCTGTCGGATTCACACCCGGTACACCTCTGTGAAGGGAGAATATTTTGTAAGGATTAGGAATTTTTTTAGTACATGTTTGATTAGGATCTACTCGCTGTCGGTCTCACACCCGGTACACCTATGTGAAGGGAGAATATTTTGTAAGGATTAGGATTGATTTTACTACGTGTTTGATTAAGATCTAATCGCTGTCGGATTCACACCCGGTACACCTCTGTGAAGGGAGAATATTTTGTAAGGATTAGGAATGTTTTTAGTACATGTTTGATTAAGATCTACTCGCTGTCGGTTTCACACCCGGTACACCTCTGTGAAGGGAGAATATTTTGTAAGGATTAGGATTGATTTTACTACGTGTTTGATTAAGATCTACTCGCTGTCGGATTCACACCCGGTACACCTCTGTGAAGGGAGAATATTTTGTGAGGATTAGGAATGTTTTTAGTACATGTTTGATTAAGATCTACTCGCTGTCGGTTTCAGACCCGGTACACCTCTGTGAAGGGAGAATATTTTGTAAGGATTAGGATTGATTTTACTACGTGTTTGATTAAGATCTACTCGCTGTCGGATTCACACCCGGTACACCTCTGTGAAGGGAGAATATTTTGTAAGGATTAGGAATGTTTTTAGTACATGTTTGATTAAGATCTACTCGCTGTCGGTTTCACACCCGGTACACCTCTGTGAAGGGAGAATATTTTATAAGGATTAGGATTGATTTTACTACGTGTTTGATTAAGGTCTACTCGCTGTCGGATTCACACCCTGCACATCTTGCAACGGACCGGGCCACCACCTACGCGGCGCCGTCAACCCTACCGTTGACCAACACGCGCGCGCAAGTCCGCCCACCAACGCCCATTGCAGAGCAAGAATTTTGAAACGAGCCGCTCGCAGCCAAAACCACGAACGCTGTGCAATGCTCGCCAAAATCTGCCAGAGAACAAGTCACTGGACTTAAAAAAGAAAAAACCTAACTTGCTGCGGATTCTACCCTTAACGGGTAAGTCATCCCGGGGGATGGGTTCTTTTGAAAGACATCTAAACGGCGAAATGACCATATCAGCTGTAGGAGAGTGTAAGAAACTTGTTTAAAATAATACTCAGTTTGTTTGCAAGTTAGTTAAAAAATATTTATTTTTTAATTTTAAAAAATTTAAAATTTAATTTTACAATGCACAGTCTGCAATTTATTTGAGTTAAAAATATCCTTTGTGTTGGTTCTTACACAGATAAGAAACCATACTCTGCTTATTTTAGTTGACATTAAAATTTAAATTAAGAATTTACGATTTTATTTTTCTTTCAATCGGAGTATACCAAAGCGTAAAACTTTGCTCTACTTAACGGTCAATCTTACTTGTCGAAAATATAACCCTTTCCTATCTGAAGTTCTTGTTCTTATCTTCAAATTAAAAAATTCTCTTTTCCCTTAAGTGACTTTTTAACAACCCTTTACTGCTTGTCCTAACTTTATTTCAGTATCCCAGGTTCTCAACCTTGCAATTTTAATTGTCAATATTTGGTTTTGTTTACTTAACTTTTTACTGAAAATTTAATTGTTACAAATTACAAATATTCGCTTTAACCTTTTGGATTCAAGCAAAGCCTTACCTTTCAACACACTCCGAAAGATCCCTACTTTTCACATTTTGTTCCATTTATTTAAACTTTCTAAACACACTACTTTATTTATGGCCATATTTTACATAGCCATGTAAATGATAAGATTTTTCTATATCTTTATCAATTTTAAATGACCTTTTTAAAATTCAATTTCTATTTACTTTAGCAGGTAAAGTTTCAATCAATTTTACCAAACAACCTAAAAACAATTTCATAAATTATATCAGATTATATAAAAACCAATTATGAAGTACATACTGAAACAAAAATTACATATAAAACATATAGCCATATCTCCTACAAGATTATCAAAATATTTACTGAACAACAAATCATAATTTATAAAAATTGTTAAATCATCTGCTGAATAAATTCAAACACCTTCCCATATTGAAATTATAATATTTAAATACATATTTTAATAAAAACGTTTACTGAAACATATTTAACCTGTTTAAACATATCCTCAATCATTTACAAAATCTACAAATTTATTTAAATTCACTTAACCCTTTCACTAGAAAATATTTAACCCTTTGGTTACTATTTGATTAACCCTTTTGGCATGAAATCCACATAATGAAATTTATTAATATTTATTAAAACCTAGTTACACCCTTTTAAACTGATCCTGGATCATTTACAAAGAAATTTACAAATTTTAAAATTTATTTAACCCTTTTTATATAAAATAAAAAAACCCTTTGGTTCTCATTTGAATTAACCCTTTCTTCATGAAAATTATACATACTGAAGTTTAATTAAACTTTATTTAAAATTTATCAATGCAATTTCTGAAGGAAATTGATATTTAATAAATCTTGAGTAACCTTTGCTAAATGGCTACTAGCCCATTTGCCTTTATTTTATATAATTTATATTTAAACCAATTTGCAAAAATTTCAATTTTCTTTCTAAGTTACCCTACCACCGACATATTATTTTACATACATATAAACCATGAAATAAACAATATATATACTTATAATTCAAAAAAGAAAACCTATATTAACATATTTTTATCTTAGCTAGCCCCACTCACAATTTTAAAATCTCTTGTTTAACTTAAGCCTTTTGTTGCACTTTATAAAATATTTAAAATCTACACATATCAAAATCATAACCCTTTACTTTTACTCAATCCTTGGTTTGATTCAATTTATTTAATACACATATATAATTTCACCCTTTTCTAAATAAAATCAACAGTTTAAATTACAAAAGCTTCAATTTGATATAACCCTTGTTTATTTTAAATGAGAACAATTTATGTCAATTTGTTTCATATGGAAAAATGTCGTAATGACTCCTTCTAAATAAAATACCAATTCAGTTTAATTTAATTATATGAAATAACACTCCTGTTTATAGGAGTACATGAAACTAAAGCATAGCCTTCCCATCAGCTGTTGTAAACAATGGCCTTTTGTCCGCCATCTTGGATATTTACTTTTAGCAAATTATATTTAACTTTATTTCAACACATCTTTTATTTAAATTCTTTACACCTTCATAAGATTTTAACTCTTTAAATAATTTAAATCCCTTTATTAGCTTTGTTTATTTAAAACCCTTTCCCTTTACATAAGTTCTAACCTAAAATTTCTATTTCCCTTACATTCATGAAATACAACATAATTTCTGCTTCTATGGCATCGCCATCTTGAAAACCCCCTCTCTTTAAAACAAAGCCACCAGTATTTACTTATAAAATTCAAAGTTTACTGTTAATGGTTTGAAAATTTATTTAAATTTTATAACATTTTCCCAATTAAGAAAAAATTCTTCAAATTAAAATTTTTAATTTGCAAAGGGAAGACAATAATAGATCTGACCTGAAATCCACACAAAGCACGGCTTGCCTATTTCTCCCTCTCTTCTCCGTCTCTCCCTTTGTTCTCGAGCGGGGGTGGGGAAGGTCCGGCTTGGATGTTGCATCGTTCCCACGCAGGTATACTTGGATGACTTCCCACTCGTTGCCGCCATCTTTGAAATCCTCCATCCCTTTGTGTGTCTGGTACGCTTCAGGTAGATCAGCTTGCGTCACCCTTTGCTTGAAAATCTCCCATCTTCTTTCTTCGATGACTTTTGCACTTCTTTTACTTTTTAACAGTTACTAATAAAATTTTAGCTTTAAGCCCTTCTTTTAACACAGTTCTTAACTGGGCATTTTTTAACACAGAAAAGAAATAGAAAAAATTTTTTTTTAAAACGTTTATCAAGTTAGTTAAATTTTGTTTAATTTTGTTAGAAATTTAGACTCACTCTTTTAAAACTGTTTGCTAGGTTACACTGTTCACATCGCCTTGTCTTTCTAGTAAGGCTGCAACACACACATTTTAAGACGCTCGCACATTATTTGATGGAAATTTATGGGGAAACCTCTTTCGCCGCGATCTTGAAATGCGAAAGGGCCCCATTTTCGAAACTACAGCGTCACGACATCTCAACGAAACGAACTTTCCCTAGCCACTCATAGTTTTTGAACTATTAACGGTAACAAAACTACTATTCATTGTTTTACCGGAGCTACGCCCGACACCGTCCTTACCCTTCGAGAGTCCTGGTTTAGCTGGGGCTTAAAGGACGCTTGGCTTTTGCTCAAACAGGGAAACTCTCCCACCTTGCAGTCCGTTCCCACGAGTTGACAACCAATAAGGATCTTATATCGATGTCGCCTGATCGGCGCGCGCACTTCTTTTGTACAAGAGCTTAACGGCTCGCAAAATCGATAAACAGATCGATTCTATCCACTTTTTCAATCAAGCCGTATAACTCTTTAAGGGTGCTTCTGATGAAATTTTATTATTCTTTATTATTGATTTTTCTCGTCTTGCTTTATCTCTGGAAATGTCGATGGTAATTCTAGGTCAATTTTGACCATCTTCCCCTTGCAAACGGCCTTAAATACAAGTTTCTAACCCCTCCCACGGTGGCTCGGTTTGTTTTACTTACAAGAAATTTAGACTCTTTATGTTTTAAATTTTATCTTTTTGCGGTATGTATTCCAAGAGAATACTGCCCGCCGCAAGATCCCCCTTTAAAATTGAGACAAAAATTTTTTTTGAAAGTATCTTCAAAAAAAAAATTTTACTTATACTTAAAAAAAAAATTTATTTTTCGAGATTTATCTGTTTTCCTAATTTATTTGTGGGTGCTAGCTAACTCTTAACTACCTTACTTATATATCTACTTGTCCTTGGTCCTCTTCTATCTCTTCTCACTGAAACACTTAAAACACTTTTACAATATTAATAAGTACAACCATAAGTTTATGCATTTTTATAAATCTCACAACTCTCACTTTTCACTCTCAGGCTTTATACAATATATCTGATTTTGTTTTCTCTTTGCTTCATTTTTTCAAAGTTTAAAATTTTAAAATTTTTTATCTTAAATTTTCTATTTCTTACATCACCCTACCTTTATTCCCTCTTTAGTGGCTTTATTTTATTTTTTCTTTACACACATATAAACATTTTACATTTCCTATAACTACAATCCAAAATATCTAACCAAGTTCTTACAATCTACACCTGTAGTTATTTACTTCCGCTCCTTATCTTAAGTGAGGAACGATGTTCGGGTATTCCCCTCTCACTCTCGGGCGCTGTCCCTATCAGCTGGCGTCTTGCGTAACTTGCCTACGCATTAGTCTGTACCTCCACACAGCTGTGACCTTGTGTAGTAAAGCTATTTCCTTATCTTTTTTGCCTGGGTCAATGCTCCTACTGTATACACAACTTTGGATCGATATTTGTTGCACTACGGCAACATACACTTTTTATCTTGCAGTCAGGTCAGCTATCAGGCTTCTATGTTTATTATTAGTCTACGTATAATTTTATATCTTTAACATCGTACCTTCCCCTTACTTTATTTGTCATAATATTGGCCACTTCATAGGTCTTACGCCCTAGTTTCCTGGTTATTTTAAATGGGCCTTCGTAAATCAATAGTAACTTTTCTGTCTCTTTTCTTTGCACATTGGAGCGGTTATACCTCGTGATTAACACTAGGTCGTTGACTTGGAAGTGCGTCTCCTTACAGGTTCTATTTGTCCTTGCCGCTCTGTAGTCTCCCTTAGTCCTAATTCGCTGAAATACTTTCTGAAGCATCTCCCTCCTAGTCTCCACTACCGCATTCCTACAATCCTCAGGGATATATCCTTCCCATACATAGTTTGTTTCCACTCCCCAGTGGACCATTGCCGGCGTGTAGCCTGTGATCTCGTGTGGCATTTGGTTATGATTTTTTTCTATGTATTGCAAGTATTTTTGCCATGAGGATTGTGCATTACTACAGTATGTCCGTAAAATTCTTCCCAAATCTCGATTTATACGCTCGGCTAAATTTACCTGGGGATGCCGAACAGGGATAAGAATGTGTCGCACTCCTACTGCCTCGATCCATTCTTTCCACTGTTTGGAGGTAAATGCCGCGCCGAAATCGGTAAGAATTTTAATCGGTTTTCCCACTGTATTAAAATACTCAGTCATGCGATCGATGGAGGTTTTGGAGTTCGGGCTTTTCACAGCGTATAATTTTAGGAACTTCGAGAACACGTCAAGGATCACTAGTACGTGTCTCGCCCCTCCTATACTCCTGGGTAGGGGCCCTAAGAAGTCTACGGCAACCATTTCCCCTGGTTGTTGTGTAAGGATTGGTCTTGTTAATGCTTGTGAATACCTGTTAGTATGCTTGGCGTATTGACATATTTTGCATCTCCTTATCACTTCCATAACCCTTTGGTACATATTCTTTATATAGAAGCTCCGACCTAGCATTTTTGCCAATTTATTTCTCCCAATGTGCAAGTACACCTGGTGTACTTCGTTTATGAGTGGCTCAATGTTCCCTTCTGGAATCACTATTTTATTTTTTCCTCTCACTTTAAAGCACAAATATCCTTCTATTACCTCGTATCTCGGGTACCTTTGTATATTTTCTTTTATATTATTTAAATCTATTTGTTCCCTTTGTCCTTCTTTCAATGATAGGATTATTTGTCTTAAGGGTCTCTCGCTTTTCATTTCGTTTAGCCTGATAACTGCCTGCTCGTTCTTTAGTTTTCCGATCCCGCTTTGTGCCTGGTACATGCGGCTGACCGTATCGCAAGGTATGTTCTCCTTGCCAGGGCAGTGAATAACGGAGGGTTGGTATTCTTGGATCGCTAGTGTCCATCTGGTGATGCGAGAGTTGGTGAAGTTGCAGGTGTTTAAAAATTGCAATGCCTTGTTATCAGTGATGATGTGCAACGGCGCTCCTAATATAAGTGGCCTAAATTTCTTGAGGCCGTGCACAATGGCCAGCAGTTCTTTCTCGCACACGCTGTATGACAATTCTGCTTTTTTGAGGGTCCTACTAGCGAATCCAATAACTGCCAAGTCCCCGTTATCGTCCTTTTGATAGAGTTGACTTGCTATCGCTATGTGACTGGCATCCGTTTGTAGGAAGACATCCTGCCCTGCTCTTGGGTGTGTAATCGTTACTGCCTCGAGAAACAACCCTTTGACACGATCAAAAGCCGCCTGCATGTCTGAGTTCCAAATCCAGGGTTGTTGCTTGCGCAGGAGCTTTAAAAGAGGTGAGGTTTCCTGTGAATACTTGCTCGTAAAACGAGCATAGTAGTTCACAAATCCTAGAAACGATTGTAATTGCTTTTTATTTTTAGGCACTGGGAAATCGTGTATGGCCTGTAGCTTCTCTGGGTCTGTTCGTACCCCTTCCTGAGTAAAGATGTATCCTAGGAATTTCACCTCCTCCTGACAGAAAAATGTTTTTCTTGGATTTATTGTCAAGTTTCCTTCCCTGAATTTGGTGAAGATCGTTCGTAAATGTTCGAGGTGTTCCTCGAACGTCTCAGACAAGCATAGCAGGTTGTCGACGTATGCTAGAATGTTTTCCTCTAATTCCTGTCCCAGCGTCAAATCCACCGTCCTAACCAATGCCGCTAAGGAGTTCTGTAGTCCGAAAGGCACTACCTTGAAGTTGTACACCTTGTTGTTGAAGAGGAACCCCGTATACTTCTTGGAGTCATGTGTAAGAGGTATTTGCCAAAAACTAGACGTGAGATCAATCTTGGAGATATACCTCTTACATCTTCCTTTCCTTAGAACCTCGTCAATCGCTGGTGCGCTTTCGTAATCTGGTACAGTGATGCCATTTAGTCTCCTAGCATCAAGGCATAGTCTGATGGACTTGTCTGGCTTGAGGACCATTACCATCGGGTTGATGTATGGCGTTCTTGATCTCTCGATGATGTCGTTGGCCAGCATAACGTCGATTTCCTGTTGGACCTGTTTCCTATAGTTTATAGGGATCGGATAACTCCTCTTTATGAATGGTTTATCCTCATATATTTTCAATTTATGTTTATACTTATTGGACCTTCCTGGAGTCTCGCTGAATACCTCTTTGTATTCCTCTATTAATTTTTCCAGCCTTTCCTCCTGAGTCTTCGTGAGAATCGATTTATTTTCATCCTGCTGCTGTATTGTACTTAGGTTTCTTACATTATATACTCGACGTGGTTTCAGTGTTTGGACATCTTTATAATTTTTGTGTTTCTTTCTCTTTACTCTACTCTTCCAATTTACAACTCCTAATCTCCTCCTCATCCTGTATCTGGGTCTACTTCTTTTTGCCTTGTCCTGAGTTCTCTTTTCTCCTCCTTTTTCCTTCCTATTACGCTTGTTTTTCTTGTCCTCTGGCTCGCTCGCATCCTTGTTTCCTTCCGGGATTTCCGCATGGTCGTAAGAACATTCTGGGCCTCCTTGTCCTCTTTGTACTTTTCCTCCTATTTCTTCCTCTTGTCCTTTATGCTTTTTGTGCCTACTTTCGGCTTTCTCGGGCTCTGCCCTTTTTACCGCCCTAGTTCCACGTGTATGACCTTCTTTGCTCCTCCCTTCCGGCACATTTCCGTTTGCCTTGCCATCGGCTCCTCTTCTTTTGCTTAAAGTTGCTGCTCCCTTCTTGCTTTCACTTTGCTCTGTTTCTTTTGCCTCCTGGCCTTCTGGTTTTCCCTTTTTCTCCCGTTCACTACCTCTCTGTGTTAGTTCTGTATCTGGTTTCTCTTTAACCACATCTGCTCCAACATTTCCCTCAGATTGGGATCCATGTCCCAATCCCCCCCGAGACTCGGCCACTCCGGGTTCTCGATAGGGGTAACGACGTCAGCCTGGTGTTCGGCTGGCGCCAGTACAAGCCCCTCTTCTTCGCTTGTACCAATCCATCCCACCTTGTCGATTTTTGCACTCCTACTAATCTCTTGGAGCTCTCCTGGATGGTCTTGTTTAGATCTAACATCTTCTCCTTCTTGAGCTTCCAAGTTAGCAATGGATGTGTTTGGATGGTCTTGTTTAGATCTTATGAAGTCGAGACTAGCAATCTCTCCTTCGACCTCGAAAGTCATGAAGCGTCTCTCCATGTTGATACGGGCTTTGAGTCGATGTAACAGATCGCAACCCATGACAATTTCCGCCCGTAAGCGTTCCACCACCATGAAGCTACCCTCTATTACATGACCTCCCAAACTCAGAGGAATAAAGGCCTGCTTACAGACTCTTATCTGGGGTGTCTTCACCGCCATAATAATGCCCGTATTGCTTACCGGCAATTCCAAGAATTCTTTCCCTTGGCGCTTCAGCTCGTTATACAGGTTGCCCTGTATAACGGACACGTCCGCGCCGCTGTCAATCTCAACACGCACTACCTGTTGCCAGATAGCGCCTATGAGTGCAGGGCATTCCTCCGAATTCTGGGATTGTCGGGGCAACAAACCTTCCTCCTCGAGCAGGTCGTCTCGTATCTCCATATTGAGACCTCCTAACTTCCTTGTTTGTTCCATGTATGGCTGTTGAGCTGTGGCTCTTATCTGTTCTGGCTTTTCACCTCTTTCTTTGTTTTCCTGATTCTGAGTTTCTTCGAGTTTGCTTGCATTTCCGTTTCCTTCCGGGATCTTGGCTAGGTCACTGGAAGTCTTTGGGCCTCCTTGTTTTGCAGCTTCCTGCTGCCTACTTTTTCTCTCAATTTCTTCCTTTTTTCCTTCTTTACTGTTACTGGGTAGCTGTTCTACAGCATCCTTGGGCTCCGCCCCACCCATCGCCCTGTTTCCACTCTGTTCCCTTTTGCCTTCTCCTTCCAGCACGTTTTTGCTCGCTTCTCTGTCAGATGTAACTCCTTTTTGCCTCTCTTTTTCCTTTACTATTCTTTTACTCTTCTTTATACTACCAATATTTTTTTTCATTTCTTTGTTCCGGGTCTCGGTTCCTTTTCCTTGCCATTGTCTGTCTCTATGTTGTCTGTTTCCATCTACTTTGCACGAGACCCTCCCGCCTCGTTTTTTGGACTCCTTGTCCTATTTCTTGGTTCCACGTTCTGTCTTGGAGGTGGTCTGGTCTCTCTTTCCGTCCTGGGGTTCCCATTGGTGTTGTTCCTTGGGTGAGGAGGCCTCATATTTGGAGGTGGCCTCTGTTGGTACCTAGGCGGCACCTCTCTCCCATTTATACCCCGGCTCCCGTTGTCCGTCTCCACGCCGTTCAGGAAATCAATGGCACTGGCCACTGACTCCCTATGAACGCCAAGGCTAGCATTCCGGACCTCCCTTCCGAAATGCGTCATCACCTTGTTCACGAGGTAACGCTCTGGTATCGGCGGGTCCAAATTCCTGGCTTTGTTAACCATTACTACAAAGTACTCGGACTTGCTGTAAGGTCCCATTTCGTAATACTTCCCAGTGTCTAACTGCCGCCTTATTTTCTCTTGCGCAGCAAAACCCCAGTATCTGGCTAAAAACTTAGCCTTAAACTGTCCATACTGGTCTCCTGGATTCATAACTGCCTTCCACCAGGCTTCTGCCGTTCCTTTTAAATTTCTGACCACCATCTTCAGTTTGGTCTCTTCTTCCAACATGGGGTCTACTTCATCAAAGAGCTCCTCCATGCTCTTTATAAACGCTACCGGATCTTCGTTGTCTTTCCCATAATACTCGATCCTTTTTGCTCCTGCAAGCTCCTGATAATCCCAGGCCCGTGGTTTTATCCAGCTAACACTTGTCGCTTGTGCTCCTGCACTCCTTACTTTGTCCGCTACTCTTTTAACGCTGGTTTCCACTTTCTGCAGGCCTGTTTGCAGGTCCACGATTTTCTTGTCCTGCTCCAGTTGCTCCTCCTCCTCCTTTTCGATCCTTACTTGTAATTGGTCGACTTTGCTCTCATAATTCGACACCCTTGCGTCCATGCTCACCATGTGCTGGGCTATGTCGTCCTTATGACTTTTAAACTTTTCCGCCATCTTTTCTTGGAATTGTTTCATCTCTTCTCTATCCCTTTTTTCTTTTTCTTCTCGCTGTTTTTTATTTTCCTTTTCTTTTTCTTGTTGTTTCATTTTCCTCCTAGTTTCCTTCTCCTCTGCTTCCCTTATCCTTCTCGCTTCTTCATTTTGCCATCTTAACTCGGCTTGTTCTCTCTCTTTATATCTCCTCATCTCTTCCTCCTTCCTTTCTGTCTCCCTTTCTAACCTCCCCTCTTCCTTCTCCTTTTGTCTTTCTAACCTTTCCTGTTCTTCCTTCTTTTGTCTTTTAGCCTCATCTTGCTCTTCCTTCTTTTGTCTTTCTAACCTATCCTGTTCTTTCTCCTTCTGTCTTTCTAACCTATCCTGTTCTTTCTCCTGTTGTCTTTTAGCCTCATCTTGCTCTTCCTTCTTTTGTCTTTCTAACCTATCCTGTTCTTTTTCTTTCTTTAGCATCGCCATTAGCTTTTCCATTTCACTTCTTTCCTGCTGCTTTTGTGTTGCCATGGCTTCTGTTCTGTTTATCTCCTTTTTGTTTTTAATCCTTTCCTTCTTTCTAATTTCTAATTCTAAACTTTTCTATAAAATCCTTTAATTTACATAAAAGTGTCGTTGGATGTCGTGCGTGTGTTTCCTATGCGCGCGTTCGTCTATATGTTTGCCTCTTTTTACTTACAACTATTTACCCCTACTTTACTTTCTTAACACCTTTAATTCTATTTCTCATACTAAACTATTTATCTCTTAATTTCATCTTCTTATCTTATTTTTAATTAATTTACCAGTGTTTCAACCTACAACTGCAATCTAACTCTTTTCTTTAACCTTTTATTATTTATTTCTTACACTTCCTAGGTCGAATTTCGCCATGTCTTTTTATGATTTTAATAGAGACCGAAATATTTATACGGGAAAGTCCGCAACTTTACCCGTCGGGCCCCACGTTCGGCGCCATCTTACTAACTGCAACGGACCGGGCCACCACCTACGCGGCGCCGTCAACCCTACCGTTGACCAACACGCGCGCGCAAGTCCGCCCACCAACGCCCATTGCAGAGCAAGAATTTTGAAACGAGCCGCTCGCAGCCAAAACCACGAACGCTGTGCAATGCTCGCCAAAATCTGCCAGAGAACAAGTCACTGGACTTAAAAAAGAAAAAACCTAACTTGCTGCGGATTCTACCCTTAACGGGTAAGTCATCCCGGGGGATGGGTTCTTTTGAAAGACATCTAAACGGCGAAATGACCATATCAGCTGTAGGAGAGTGTAAGAAACTTGTTTAAAATAATACTCAGTTTGTTTGCAAGTTAGTTAAAAAATATTTATTTTTTAATTTTAAAAAATTTAAAATTTAATTTTACAATGCACAGTCTGCAATTTATTTGAGTTAAAAATATCCTTTGTGTTGGTTCTTACACAGATAAGAAACCATACTCTGCTTATTTTAGTTGACATTAAAATTTAAATTAAGAATTTACGATTTTATTTTTCTTTCAATCGGAGTATACCAAAGCGTAAAACTTTGCTCTACTTAACGGTCAATCTTACTTGTCGAAAATATAACCCTTTCCTATCTGAAGTTCTTGTTCTTATCTTCAAATTAAAAAATTCTCTTTTCCCTTAAGTGACTTTTTAACAACCCTTTACTGCTTGTCCTAACTTTATTTCAGTATCCCAGGTTCTCAACCTTGCAATTTTAATTGTCAATATTTGGTTTTGTTTACTTAACTTTTTACTGAAAATTTAATTGTTACAAATTACAAATATTCGCTTTAACCTTTTGGATTCAAGCAAAGCCTTACCTTTCAACACACTCCGAAAGATCCCTACTTTTCACATTTTGTTCCATTTATTTAAACTTTCTAAACACACTACTTTATTTATGGCCATATTTTACATAGCCATGTAAATGATAAGATTTTTCTATATCTTTATCAATTTTAAATGACCTTTTTAAAATTCAATTTCTATTTACTTTAGCAGGTAAAGTTTCAATCAATTTTACCAAACAACCTAAAAACAATTTCATAAATTATATCAGATTATATAAAAACCAATTATGAAGTACATACTGAAACAAAAATTACATATAAAACATATAGCCATATCTCCTACAAGATTATCAAAATATTTACTGAACAACAAATCATAATTTATAAAAATTGTTAAATCATCTGCTGAATAAATTCAAACACCTTCCCATATTGAAATTATAATATTTAAATACATATTTTAATAAAAACGTTTACTGAAACATATTTAACCTGTTTAAACATATCCTCAATCATTTACAAAATCTACAAATTTATTTAAATTCACTTAACCCTTTCACTAGAAAATATTTAACCCTTTGGTTACTATTTGATTAACCCTTTTGGCATGAAATCCACATAATGAAATTTATTAATATTTATTAAAACCTAGTTACACCCTTTTAAACTGATCCTGGATCATTTACAAAGAAATTTACAAATTTTAAAATTTATTTAACCCTTTTTATATAAAATAAAAAAACCCTTTGGTTCTCATTTGAATTAACCCTTTCTTCATGAAAATTATACATACTGAAGTTTAATTAAACTTTATTTAAAATTTATCAATGCAATTTCTGAAGGAAATTGATATTTAATAAATCTTGAGTAACCTTTGCTAAATGGCTACTAGCCCATTTGCCTTTATTTTATATAATTTATATTTAAACCAATTTGCAAAAATTTCAATTTTCTTTCTAAGTTACCCTACCACCGACATATTATTTTACATACATATAAACCATGAAATAAACAATATATATACTTATAATTCAAAAAAGAAAACCTATATTAACATATTTTTATCTTAGCTAGCCCCACTCACAATTTTAAAATCTCTTGTTTAACTTAAGCCTTTTGTTGCACTTTATAAAATATTTAAAATCTACACATATCAAAATCATAACCCTTTACTTTTACTCAATCCTTGGTTTGATTCAATTTATTTAATACACATATATAATTTCACCCTTTTCTAAATAAAATCAACAGTTTAAATTACAAAAGCTTCAATTTGATATAACCCTTGTTTATTTTAAATGAGAACAATTTATGTCAATTTGTTTCATATGGAAAAATGTCGTAATGACTCCTTCTAAATAAAATACCAATTCAGTTTAATTTAATTATATGAAATAACACTCCTGTTTATAGGAGTACATGAAACTAAAGCATAGCCTTCCCATCAGCTGTTGTAAACAATGGCCTTTTGTCCGCCATCTTGGATATTTACTTTTAGCAAATTATATTTAACTTTATTTCAACACATCTTTTATTTAAATTCTTTACACCTTCATAAGATTTTAACTCTTTAAATAATTTAAATCCCTTTATTAGCTTTGTTTATTTAAAACCCTTTCCCTTTACATAAGTTCTAACCTAAAATTTCTATTTCCCTTACATTCATGAAATACAACATAATTTCTGCTTCTATGGCATCGCCATCTTGAAAACCCCCTCTCTTTAAAACAAAGCCACCAGTATTTACTTATAAAATTCAAAGTTTACTGTTAATGGTTTGAAAATTTATTTAAATTTTATAACATTTTCCCAATTAAGAAAAAATTCTTCAAATTAAAATTTTTAATTTGCAAAGGGAAGACAATAATAGATCTGACCTGAAATCCACACAAAGCACGGCTTGCCTATTTCTCCCTCTCTTCTCCGTCTCTCCCTTTGTTCTCGAGCGGGGGTGGGGAAGGTCCGGCTTGGATGTTGCATCGTTCCCACGCAGGTATACTTGGATGACTTCCCACGCGTTGCCGCCATCTTTGAAATCCTCCATCCCTTTGTGTGTCTGGTACGCTTCAGGTAGATCAGCTTGCGTCACCCTTTGCTTGAAAATCTCCCATCTTCTTTCTTCGATGACTTTTGCACTTCTTTTACTTTTTAACAGTTACTAATAAAATTTTAGCTTTAAGCCATTCTTTTAACACAGTTCTTAACTGGGCATTTTTTAACACAGAAAAGAAATAGAAAAATTTTTTTTTAAAACGTTTATCAAGTTAGTTAAATTTTGTTTAATTTTGTTAGAAATTTAGACTCACTCTTTTAAAACTGTTTGCTAGGTTACACTGTTCACATCGCCTTGTCTTTCTAGTAAGGCTGCAACACACACATTTTAAGACGCTCGCACATTATTTGATGGAAATTTATGGGAAAACCTCTTTCGCCGCGATCTTGAAATGCGAAAGGGCCCCATTTTCGAAACTACAGCGTCACGACATCTCAACGAAACGAACTTTCCCTAGCCACTCATAGTTTTTGAACTATTAACGGTAACAAAACTACTATTCATTGTTTTACCGGAGCTACGCCCGACACCGTCCTTACCCTTCGAGAGTCCTGGTTTAGCTGGGGCTTAAAGGACGCTTGGCTTTTGCTCAAACAGGGAAACTCTCCCACCTTGCAGTCCGTTCCCACGAGTTGACAACCAATAAGGATCTTATATCGATGTCGCCTGATCGGCGCGCGCACTTCTTTTGTACAAGAGCTTAACGGCTCGCAAAATCGATAAACAGATCGATTCTATCCACTTTTTCAATCAAGCCGTATAACTCTTTAAGGGTGCTTCTGATGAAATTTTATTATTCTTTATTATTGATTTTTCTCGTCTTGCTTTATCTCTGGAAATGTCGATGGTAACTCTAGGTCAATTTTGACCATCTTCCCCTTGCAAACGGCCTTAAATACAAGTTTCTAACCCCTCCCACGGTGGCTCGGTTTGTTTTACTTACAAGAAATTTAGACTCTTTATGTTTTAAATTTTATCTTTTTGCGGTATGTATTCCAAGAGAATACTGCCCGCCGCAATCTCTGTGAAGGGAGAATATTTTGTAAGGATTATAAATGTTTTTAGTACATGTTTGAATAAGACCTACTTGCTGTCGGATTCACACCCGGTACACTTCTGTGCAGGGAGAATATTTTGTAAGGATTAGGAATGTTTTTAGTATATGTTTGAGTGAGACCTAGTCGCATGTCGGATTCACACCCGGTACACCTCTGTGAAGGAAGAATATTTTGTAAGGATTAGGAATGTTTTTAGTATATGTTTGAGTGAGACCTAGTCGCTGTCGGATTCACACCCGGCACACCTCTGTGAAGGGAGAATATTTTGTAAGGATTAAGATGGTTTTTAGTATATGTTTGAGTGAGACCTAGTCGCTGTCGGATTCACACCCGGCACACCTCTGTGAAGGGAGAATATTTTGTAAGGATTAGGATTGCTTTTACTACATGTTTGATTAAGATCTACTCGCTGTCGAATTCACACCCGGCACACCTCTGTGAAGGGAGAATATTTTGTAAGGATTAGGATTGCTTTTACTACATGTTTGATTAAGATCTACTCGCTGTCGAATTCACACCCGGCACACCTCTGTGAAGGGAGATTATTTTGTAAGGATTGGGATTGTTTCATTACATGTTTGATTAAGATCTACTCGCTGTCGGTTTCACACCCGGTACACCTCTGTGAAGGGAGAATATTTTGTAAGGATTAGGATTGTTTTTAGTATATGTTTGAGTGAGACCTACTCGCTGTCGGTTTCACACCCGGTACACCTCTGTGAAGGGAGAATATTTTGTAAGGATTAGGATTGAATTTACTACGTGTTTGATTAAGATCTACTCGCTGTCGGATTCATACCCGGTACACCTCTGTAATGGGAGAATATTTTGTAAGGATTAGGAATGTTTTTAGTATATGTTTGAGTGAGACCTAGTCGCTGTCGGATTCACACCCGGTACACCTCTGTGAAGGGAGAATATTTTGAAAGGATTAGGATTGTTTTTAGTATATGTTTGAGTGAGACCTACTTGCTGTCGGATTCACACCCGGAACACCTCTGTGAGGGGAGAATATTTTGTAAGGATTAGGATTGTTTTTACTACATGTTTGATTAAGATCTACTCGCTGTCGAATTCACACCCGGCACACCTCTGTGAAGGGAGATTATTTGGTAAGGATTAGGATTGTTTTTACTACGTGTTTGATTAAGATTTACTCGCTGTCGGATTCACACCCAGTACACCTCTGTGAAAGGAGAATATTTTGTAAGGATTAGGATTGTTTTTAATACATGTTTGATTAAGATTTA
This sequence comes from Prosapia bicincta, assembly GCA_036971475.1. NCBI lineage: Eukaryota > Metazoa > Arthropoda > Insecta > Hemiptera > Cercopidae > Prosapia > Prosapia bicincta. The sequence continues at coordinate 72,552,803 of JBAIZL010000001.1, forward strand.
TTCGCTGTCGGATTCACACCCGGCTCACCTCTGTGAAAGAAGAATATTTTGTAAGGATTGTTTTTAGTATATGTTTGAGTGAGAAGTAGACGCTGTCGGATTCACACCCGGTTCACCTCTGTAAAGGGAGAATATTTTGTTAGGATTAGGATTGTTTTTAGTACATGTTTGAGTGAGACCTAGACGCTGTCGGATTCACACCTGGTACACCTCTGTGAAGGGAGAATATTTTGTAAGGAGTAGGATTGTTTTTAGTATATGTTTGAGTGAGACCTAGTCGATGTCGGATTCACACCCGGTACACCTCTGTAAAGGGAGAATATTTTGTTAGGATTAGGATTGTTTTTAGTACATGTTTGAGTGAGACCTAGTCGCTGTCGGATTCACACCCGGTACAGCTCTGTGAAGGGAGAATATTTTGTTAGGATTAGGATTGTTTTTAGTACATGTTTGATTAAGATCTACTCGCTGTCGGATTCACACCCGGTACACCTCTGTAATGGGAGAATATTTTGTAAGGATTAGGATTGTTTTTAGTACATGTTTGATTAAAATCTACTCGCTGTTGGATTCACACCCCGTACACCTCTGTGATGGGATAATATTTGGTAAGGATTAGGAATGTTTTTAGTATATGTTTGTGTGAGACCTACTCGCTATCGGATTCACACCCGGTACACCTCTGTGAAGGGAGAGTATTTTGTTAGGATTAGGATTATTTTTAGTACATGTTTGAGTGAGACCTACTCGCTGTTAGATTCAAACTAGGTACACCTCTGTGAAGGGAGAATATTTTGTAAGGATTAGGAATGTTTTTAGTACATGTTTGAGTGAAACCTACTCGCTGTCGGATTCACACCTGGCACACCTCTGTGAAGGGAGAATATTTTGTTAGGATTAGGATTGAATTTACTACGTGTTTGATTAAGATCTACTCGCTGTCGGATTCATACCCGGTACACCTCTGTAATGGGAGAATATTTTGTAAGGATTAGGAATGTTTTTAGTATATGTTTGAGTGAGACCTAGTCGCTGTCGGATTCACACCCGGTACACCTCTGTGAAGGGAGAATATTTTGAAAGGATTAGGATTGTTTTTAGTATATGTTTGAGTGAGACCTACTTGCTGTCGGATTCACACCCGGAACACCTCTGTGAGGGGAGAATATTTTGTAAGGATTAGGATTGTTTTTACTACATGTTTGATTAAGATCTACTCGCTGTCGAATTCACACCCGGCACACCTCTGTGAAGGGAGATTATTTGGTAAGGATTAGGATTGTTTTTACTACGTGTTTGATTAAGATTTACTCGCTGTCGGATTCACACCCAGTACACCTCTGTGAAAGGAGAATATTTTGTAAGGATTAGGATTGTTTTTAATACATGTTTGATTAAGATTTATTCGCTGTCGGATTCACACCCGGCTCACCTCTGTGAAAGAAGAATATTTTGTAAGGATTGTTTTTAGTATATGTTTGAGTGAGAAGTAGACGCTGTCGGATTCACACCCGGTTCACCTCTGTAAAGGGAGAATATTTTGTTAGGATTAGGATTGTTTTTAGTACATGTTTGAGTGAGACCTAGACGCTGTCGGATTCACACCTGGTACACCTCTGTGAAGGGAGAATATTTTGTAAGGAGTAGGATTGTTTTTAGTATATGTTTGAGTGAGACCTAGTCGATGTCGGATTAACACCCGGTACACCTCTGTAAAGGGAGAATATTTTGTTAGGATTAGGATTGTTTTTAGTACATGTTTGAGTGAGACCTAGTCGCTGTCGGATTCACACCCGGTACAGCTCTGTGAAGGGAGAATATTTTGTTAGGATTAGGATTGTTTTTAGTACATGTTTGATTAAGATCTACTCGCTGTCGGATTCACACCCGGTACACCTCTGTAATGGGAGAATATTTTGTAAGGATTAGGATTGTTTTTAGTACATGTTTGATTAAAATCTACTCGCTGTTGGATTCACACCCCGTACACCTCTGTGATGGGATAATATTTGGTAAGGATTAGGAATGTTTTTAGTATATGTTTGTGTGAGACCTACTCGCTATCGGATTCACACCCGGTACACCTCTGTGAAGGGAGAGTATTTTGTTAGGATTAGGATTGTTTTTAGTACATGTTTGAGTGAGACCTACTCGCTGTTAGATTCAAACTAGGTACACCTCTGTGAAGGGAGAATATTTTGTAAGGATTACTAATGTTTTTAGTACATGTTTGAGTGAAACCTACTCGCTGTCGGATTCACACCTGGCACACCTCTGTGAAGGGAGAATATTTTGTTAGGATTAGGATTGTTTTTTGTACATGTTTGATTAAGATCTACTCGCTGTAGGATTCACACCCGGTACACCTCTGTGATGGGATAATATTTGGTAAGGATTAGGAATGTTTTTAGTATATGTTTGAGTGAGACCTACTCGCTGTCGGATTCACACCCGGCACACCTCTGTGAAAGGAGAATATTTTGTAAGGATTAGGATTGTTTTTAATACATGTTTGGATAAGATCTACTCGCTGTCGGATTCACACCAGGCACACCTCTGTGAAGGGAGAATAATTTGTAAGGATTAGGATTGTTTTTAGTTTATGTTTGAGTGAGAAGTAGACGCTGTCGGATTCACACCCGGTACACCTCTGTGAAGGAAGAATATTTCGTTAGGATTAGGATTGTTTTTAGTACATGTTTGAATGAGACCTAGACGCTATCGGATTCACACCCGGCACACCTCTGTGAAGGAAGAATATTTAGTTAGGATGAGGATTGCTTTTAGTACATGTTTGATTAAGATCTACTGGCTGTCGGATTCACACCCGGTACACCTCTGTGATGGATAATATTTTGTAAGGATTATTAATGTTTTTAGTATATGTTTGAGTGAGACCTACTCGCTGTCGTATTTACACCCGGCAATCCTCTGTGAAGGAAGAATATTTTGTTAGTATTAGGATTGTTTTTAGTACATGTTTGATTAAGATCTACTCGCTGTCGGATTCATACCCGGTACACCTCTGTAATGGGAGAATATTTTGTAAGGATTAGGATTGTTTTTAGTATATGTTTGTGTGAGAACTACTTGCTGTCTGATTCACACCCGGCACACCTCTGTGAAGGGAGAATATTTTGTAAGGATTAGGATTGTTTTTAGTATATGTTTGAGTGAGACCTAGTCGCTGTCGGATTCACACCCGGTACACTTCTGTAAAAGGAGAATATTTTGGTAGGATTAGGATTGTTTTTAGTACATGTTTGAGTGAGACCTACTCGCTGTCGGATTCACACCCGGTACACCTCTGTAATGGGAGAATATTTTGTAAGGATTAGGATTGTTTTTTGTACATGTTTGATTAAGATCTACTCGCTGTTGGATTCACACCCGTTACACCTCTGTGATGGGATAATATTTGGTAAGGATTAGGAATGTTTGTAGTATATGTTTGAGTGAGACCTACTCGCTATCGGATTCACACCCGGCACACCTCTGTGAAGGGAGAATATTTTGTTAGGATTAGGATTGTTTTTAGTACATGTTTAAGTGAGACCTAGACGCTGTCGGATTCACACCCGGCACACCTCTGTGAAGGGAGAATATTTTGTTAGGATTAGGATTGTTTTTAGTACATGTTTGATTGAGACCTAGACGCTGTCGGACTCACACCCGGTACACTTCTGTAATGGGAGAATATTTTGTAAGGATTAGGATTGTTTTTAGTACATGTTTGAGTGAGACCTACTCGCTATCGGATTCACACCCGGCACACCTCTGTGAAGTTAGATTATTTTGTAAGGATTAGGATTGTTTTTAGTACATGTTTGATTAAAATCTACTCGCTGTTGGACTCACACCCGGTACACTTCTGTAATGGGAGAATATTTTGTAAGGATTAGGATTGTTTTTAGTACATGTTTGAGTGAGACCTACTCGCTATCGGATTCACACCCGGCACACCTCTGTGAAGGGAGATTATTTTGTTAGGATTAGGATTGTTTTTAGTACATGTTTGAGTGAGACCTAGACGCTGTCGTATTCACACCCGGTACACCTCTGTGAAGGTAGATTATTTTGTTAGGATTAGATTTGTTTTTAGTACATGTTTGAGTGAGACCTAGACGCTGTCATATTCACACCCGGTACACCTCTGTGAAGGAAGAATATTTAGTTAGGATTAGGATTGTTTTTAGTACATGTTTGATTAAGATCTACTCGCTGTCGGATTCACACCCGGTACACCTCTGTGATGGGATAATATTTTGTAAGGATTATTAATGTTTTTAGTATATGTTTGAGTGAGACCTACTCGCTATCGTATTCACACCTGGCAAACCTCTGTGAAGGGAGAATATTTTGTTAGTATTAGGATTGTTTTTAGTACATGTTTGATTAAGATCTACTCGCTGTCGGATTCATACCCGGTACACCTCTGTAATGGGAGAATATTTTGTAAGGATTAGGATTGTTTTTAGTATATGTTTGAGTGAGATCTACCCTCTGTCGGATTCACAACCGGCACACCTCTATGAAGGGAGAATATTTTGTAAGGATTAGGATTCTTTTTAGTATATGTTTGAGTGAGACCTAGTCGCTGTCGGATTTACACCCGGTACACCTCTGTAAAGGGAGAATATTTTGTTAGTATTAGGATTGTTTTTAGTACATGTTTGAGTGAGACCTACTCGCTGTCGGATTCACACCCGGTACCCCTCTGTAATGGGAGAATATTCTTTAAGGATTAGGATTGTTTTTAGTACATGTTTGATTATAATCTACTCGTTGTCGGATTCACACCCGGCACACCTCTGTGAAGGGAGAATATTTTGTAAGGATTAGGAATGTTTTTAGTACATGTTTGAGTGAAACCTACTCGCTGTCGGATTCACACCTGGCTTACCTCTGTGAAGGGAGAATATTTTGTTAGGATTAGGATTGTTTTTAGTATATGTTTGTGTAAGATCTACTCGCTGTCGGATTCACACCCGGTACACCTCTGTGAAGGGAGAGTATTTTGTTAGGATTAGGATTGTTTTTAGTACATGTTTGTGTAAGATCTACTCGCTGTCGGATTCACACCTGGCACACCTCTGTGAAGGTAGAATATTTTGTTAGGATTAGGAATGTTTTTAGTATATGTTTGTGTAAGATCTACTCGCTGTCGGATTCACACCTGGCACACCTCTGTGAAGGGAAAATATTTTGTTAGGATTAGGAATGTTTTTAGTATATGTTTGTGTAAGATCTACTCGCTGTCGGATTCACACCCGGTACACCTCTGTGAAGGGAGAGTATTTTGTTAGGATTAGGATTGTTTTTAGTACATGTTTGAGTGAGACCTACTCGCTGTCGGATTCAAACTAGGTACACCTCTGTGAAGGGAGAATATTTTGTAAGGATTAGGAATGTTTTTAGTACATGTTTGAGTGAAACCTTCTCGCTGTCGGATTCACACCTGGCACACCTCTGTGAAGGGAGAATATTTTGTTAGGATTAGGATTGTTCATAGTACATGTTTGATTAAGATCTACTCGCTGTCGGATTCACACCCGGTACACCTCTGTGATGGGATAATATTTGGTAAGGATTAGGAATGTTTTTAGTATATGTTTGAGTGAGACCTACTCGCTGTCGGATTCACACCCGGCACACCTCTGTGAAAGGAGAATATTTTGTAAGGATTAGGATTGTTTTTAATACATGTTTGATTAAGATCTACTCGCTGTCGGATTCACACCCGGCACACCTCTGTGAAGGGAGAATATTTTGTAAGGATTAGGATTGTTTTTAGTACATGTTTGAGTGAGACCTAGACGCTGTCGGATTCACACACGGTACACCTCTGTGAAAGGAGATTATTTTGTTAGGATTAGGATTGTTTTTAGTATATGTTTGTGTGAGACCTAGACGCTGTCGGATGCACACCCTTTACACCTCTGTGAAGGTAGATTATTTTGTTAGGATTAGAATTGTTTTTAGTACATGTTTGAGTGAGACCTAGACGCTGTCAGATTCACACCCGGCACACCTCTGTGAAGGAAGAATATTTAGTTAGGATTAGGATTGTTTTTAGTACATGTTTGAGTGAGACCTAGACGCTGTCAGATTCACACCCAGCACACCTCTGTGAAGGGAGGATATTTTGTAAGGATTAGGATTGTTGCATTACATGTTTGATTAAGATCTACTCGCTATCGGATTCACACCCGTTACACCTCTGTGATGGGATAATATTTGGTAAGGATTAGGAATGTTTTTAGTATATGTTTGAGTGAGACCTACTCGCTGTCGGATTCACACCCGGCACACCTCTGTGAAGGGAGAATATTTTGTAAGGATTAGGATTGTTTTTACTACATGTTTGATTAAGATCTACTTGCTGTCAAATTCACACCCGGCACACCTCTGTGAAAGGAGAATATTTTGTATGGATTAGGATTGTTTTTAGTACATGTTTGAGTGAGACCTAGACGCTGTCATATTCACACCCGGTACACTTCTGTAATGGGAGAATATTTTGTAAGGATTAGGATTGTTTTTAGTACTTGTTTGAGTGAGACCTAGACGCTGTCATATCACACCCGGTACACTTCGGTAATGGGAGAATATTTTGTAAGGATTAGGATTGTTTTTAGTACATGTTTGAGTGAGACCTAGACGCTGTCAGATTCACACCCAGCACACCTCTGTGAAGGGAGGATATTTTGTAAGGATTAGGATTGTTTCATTACATGTTTGATTAATATCTACTCGCTATCGGATTCACACCCGGTACACCTCTGTGATGGGATAATATTTGGTAAGGATTAGGAATGTTTTTAGTATATGTTTGAGTGAGACCTACTCGCTGTCGGATTCACACCCGGCACACCTCTGTGAAGGGAGAATATTTTGTAAGGATTAGGACTGTTTTTACTACATGTTTGATTAAGATCTACTTGCTGTCGAATTCACACCCGGCACACCTCTGTGAAAGGAGAATATTTTGTATGGATTAGGATTGTTTTTTATACATGTTTGATTAAGATCTACTCGCTGTCGGATTCACACCCGGCACACCTCTGTGAAGGGAGAATATTTTGTAAGGATTAGGATTGTTTTTAGTACATGCTTGAGTGAGACCTAGACGCTGTCGGATTCACACCCGGTACACCTCATTGAAGGGAGATTATTTTGTTAGGATTAGGATTGTTTTTAGTATATGTTTGAGTGAGACCTAGACGCTGTCGGATTCACACCCTTTACACCTCTGTGAAGGTAGATTATTTTGTTAGGATTAGAATTGTTTTTAGTACATGTTTGAGTGAGACCTAGACGCTGTCTTATTCACACCCGGTACACTTCTGTAATGGGAGAATATTTTGTAAGGATTAGGATTGTTTTTAGTACATGTTTGAGTGAGACCTAGACGCTGTCAGATTCACACCCGGCACACCTCTGTGAAGGAAGAATATTTAGTTAGGATTAGGATTGTTTTTAGTACATGTTTGATTAAGATCTACTCGCTGTCGGATTCACACCCGGTACACCTCTGTGATGGGATAATATTTGGTAAGGATTAGGAATGTTTTTAGTATATGTTTGAGTGAGACCTACTCGTTGTCGGATTCACACCCGGCACACCTCTGTGAAGGGAGAATATTTTGTAAGGATTAGGATTGTTTTTAGTATATGTTTGAGTGAGACCTACTCGCTGTCGGATTCACACCCGGCACACCTCTGTAATGGGAGAATATTTTGTAAGGATTAGGATTGTTTTTAGTATATGTTTGAGTGAGACCTACTCGCTGTCGGATTCACACCCGGTACACCTCTGTGAAAAGAGAATATTTTGTAAGGATTTGGAATGGTTTTAGTATATGTTTGAGTGAGACCTAGTCGCTGTCGGATTCACACCCGGCACACCTCTGTGAAGGGAGATTATTTTGTAAGGATTAGGATTGTTTCATTACATGTTTGATTAAGATCTACTCGCTGTCGGATTCACACCCGGTACACCTCTGTGAAGGGAGAATATTTTGTAAGGATTAGGATTGTTTTTAGTACATGTTTGATTAAGATCTACTCGCTGTCGGATTCACACTCGGTACACCTCTGTAATGGGAGAATATTTTGTAAGGATTAGGATTGTTTTTAGTATATGTTTTAGTGAGACCTACTCGTTGTCGGATTCACACCCGGCACACCTCTGTGAAGGGAGAATATTTTGCAAGGATTAGGATTGTTTTTAGTATAAGTTTGAGTGAGACCTAGTCGCTGTCGGATTCACACCCGGTACACCTCTGTGAAGGGAGAATATTTTGTTAGGATTAGAATTGTTTTTAGTACATGTTTGAGTGAGACCTACTCGCTGTCGGATTCACACCCGGTACACCTCTGTAATGGGAGAATATTTTGTAAGGATTTGGAATAGTTTTAGTATATGTTTGAGTGAGACCTAGTCGCTGTCGGATTCACACCTGGTACACCTCTGTGAAGGGAGAATATTTTGTTAGGATTAGGATTGATTTTAGTCCATGTTTGAGTGAGACCTATTCGCTGTCGGATTCAAACTAGGTACACCTCTGTGAAGGGAGAATATTTTGTAAGGATTAGGAATGTTTTTAGTACATGTTTGAGTGAGACCTACTTGCTGTCGGATTCAAACTAGGTACACCTCTGTGAAGGGAGAATATTTTGTTAGGATTAGGATTGATTTTAGTACATGTTTGATTAACATCTAGTCGCTGTCGCATTCACACCCGGTACACCTCTGTGAAGGGAGAATATTTTGTTAGGATTAGGATTGTTTTTAGTACATGTTTGAGTGAGACCTACTCGCTGTCGGATTCAAACTAGGTACACTTCTGTAATGGGAGAATATTTTGTAAGGATTAGGATTGTTTCTAGTACATGTTTGTGTGAGACCTACTCGCTGTCGGATTCAAACTAGGTACACCTCTGTGAAGGGAGAATATTTTGTAAGGATTAGGAATGTTTTTAGTACATGTTTGAGTGAGACCTACTTGCTGTCGGATTCAAACTAGGTACACCTCTGTGAAGGGAGAATATTTTTGTTAGGATTAGGATTGTTTTTAGTACATGTTTGAATAAGAACTACTCACTGTCGGATTCAAACCCGGTACACCTCTGTGAAGGGAGGATATTTTGTTAGGATTAGGATTGTTTTTAGTACATGTTTTAGTGAGACCTACTCGCTGTCGGATTCAAACTAGGTACACTTCTGTAATGGGAGAATATTTTGTAAGGATTAGGAATGTTCGAGTGAGACCTACTTGCTGTCGGATTCAAACTAGGTACACCTCTGTGAAGGGAGAATATTTTGTTAAGATTAGGTTTGTTTTTAGTACATGTTTGATTAACATCTACTCGCTGTCGGATTCACACCCGGTACACCTCTGTGAACGGAGAATATTTTGTTAGGATTAGGAATGTTTTTAGTACATGTTTGAGTGAGACCTACTCGCTGTCGGATTCAAACTAGGTACACTTCTGTAATGGGAGAATATTTTGTAAGGATTAGGATTGTTTTTAGCACATGTTTGTATAAGAACTACTCACTGTCGGATTCACACCCGGTACACCTCTGTGAAGGGAGAATATTTAGTTAGGATTAGGATTGTTTTTAGTACATGTTTGAGTGAGACCTACTCGCTTTCGGATTCAAACTAGGTACACCTCTGTGAAGGGAGAATATTTTGTAAGGATTAGGAATGTTTTTAGTACATGTTTGAGTGAGACCTAGACGCTGTCTTATTCACACCCGGTACACTTCTGTAATGGGAGAATATTTTGTAAGGATTAGGATTGTTTTTAGTACATGTTTGAGTGAGACCTAGACGCTGTCAGATTCACACCCGGCACACCTCTGTGAAGGAAGAATATTTAGTTAGGATTAGGATTGTTTTTAGTACATGTTAGATTAAGATCTACTCGCTGTCGGATTCACACCCGGTACACCTCTGTGATGGGATAATATTTTGTAAGGATTATTAATGTTTTTAGTATATGTTTGAGTGAGACCTACTCGCTGTCGTATTCACACCCGGTACACCTCTGTGAAGGGAGAATATTTTGTTAGTATTAGGATTGTTTTTAGTACATGTTTGATTAAGATCTACTCGCTGTCGGATTCATACCCGGTACACCTCTGTAATGGGAGAATATTTTGTAAGGATTAGGATTGTTTTTAGTATATGTTTGAGTGAGACCTACTCTCTGTCGGATTCACACCCGGCACACCTCTGTGAAGGGAGAATATTTTGTAAGGATTAGGATGGTTTTTAGTATATGTTTGAGTGAGACCTAGTCGCTGTCGGATTCACACCCGGTACACCTCTGTAAAGGGAGAATATTTTGTTAGGATTAGGATTGTTTTTAGTACATGTTTGAGTGAGACCTACTTGCTGTCGGATTCACACCCGGTACACCTCTGTAATGGGAGAATATTTTGTAAGGATTAGGATTGTTTTTAGTACATGTTTGTTTAAGATCTACTCGCTGTCGGATTCACACCCGGTACACCTCTGTAATGGGAGAATATTTTGTAAGGATTAGGATTGTTTTTAGTATATGTTTTAGTGAGACCTACTCGTTGTCGGATTCACACCCGGCACACCTCTGTGAAGGGAGAATATTTTGCAAGGATTAGGATTGTTTTTAGTATAAGTTTGAGTGAGACCTAGTCGCTGTCGGATTCTCACCCGGTACACCTCTGTGAAGGGAGAATATTTTGTTAGGATTAGAATTGTTTTTAGTACATGTTTGAGTGAGACCTACTCGCTGTCGGATTCACACCCGGTACACCTCTGTAATGGGAGAATATTTTGTAAGGATTAGGATTATTTTTAGTACATGTTTGAGTGAGACCTACTCGCTGTCGGATTCACACCCGGTACACCTCTGTGAAGGGAGAATATTTTGTAAGGATTTGGAATGGTTTTAACATATGTTTGAGTGAGACCTAGTCGCTGTCGGATTCACACCCGGTACACCTCTGTGAAGGGAGTATATTTTGTTAGGATTAGGATTGTTTTTAGTACATGTTTGAGTGAGACCTACTCGCTGTCGGATTCAAACTAGGTACACCTCTGTGAAGGGAGAATATTTTGTAAGGATTAGGAATGTTTTTAGTACATGTTTGAGTGAGACCTACTTGCTGTCGGATTCAAACTAGGTACACCTCTGTGAAGGGAGAATATTTTGTTAGGATTAGGATTGTTTTTAGTACATGTTTGATTAACATCTACTCGCTGTCGCATTCACACCCGGTACACCTCTGTGAAGGGAGAATATTTTGTTAGGATTAGGATTGTTTTTAGTACATGTTTGAGTGAGACCTACTCGCTGTCGGATTCAAACTAGGTACACTTCTGTAATGGGAGAATATTTTGTAAGGATTAGGATTGTTTTTAGTACATGTTTGTGTGAGACCTACTCGCTGTCGGATTCAAACTAGGTACACCTCTGTAATGGGAGAATATTTTGTAGGGATTAGGATTATTTTTAGTACATGTTTGAGTGAGTCCTACTCGCTGTCGGATTCACACCCGGTACACCTCTGTGAAGGGAGAATATTTTGTAAGGATTTGGAATGGTTTTAGTATATGTTTGAGTGAGACCTAGTCGCTGTCGGATTCACACCCGGTACACCTCTGTGAAGGGAGAATATTTTGTTACAATTAGGATTGTTTTATGCTACACTTGTGAGTGAGAACCTACTCTTTGTTGGATTCACACCCGTTACTCCTCTGCGAAGAGGTAAACGTTTTGTTAGGATAACGTGATGTAATATTGGCAGCAATGGTGATGATTACCTAAAGTTTGGTTGTCTGCGCTTTTCGAACCGACTGTGTGTACTTTGATACCTAATATTGTGCGTAAATAGGTCCTGAAGCAGATCCACGCCTATTGCCAGAGGAAACAAAAAATAATATGAGAAATCGTTTACAACGCGTTAAAGCAGTACAAAATAAAACCTATTTCAAGAGGAAAAAAAATTTAAAGCAGTGCTAGTTTCCAAATTCCGCGTTAAGACAGCTTAGACATATTCATGAATATAATATAAAGTAGCATATCTGTAGCTACTCGATAATTAGCAGTCCTGCCTACTGACTCGGAGATTTAGCGAAGCAGAACCGTATTGCTCAACACACCCAAGTTGCCAAAGTAACCGTAACACCCGAGTGACTTAATGAAGTAATTAATCCCTACGTTAGTAATTAGTAAGCTTTTTGCGAAACTTTACTTGCTTCATATAAAACAGAGTTTCTCACTTGAACTGATATTCTCTTAATGTTTTTATAAAACTTTATTATTTAATACGACTTATTTATCGGGTTTTGCATTCGTTCTCCTCTCGATTACACTTAATGACAGAAAAGCGTAGTGTACACCACTTTATGGATAAGTGTTGACATAGTACTAAATCTATTTAGCGGATACATTTAGAGAAAGATGTAACATTCCTGTCTGAGTGTGTACATCTCATTCATGGGCTGATTATGAAAGGGGAGCTTCTTCACTTACACAACTTTCTCAGACGCAGCACTTTGTGGCAAACAGAAAAGTTTCGGTAATATAGACACTTGCTGGCTTGATGGCAAAGGTAAATACTTTCTGCAATTATAAAAAAGTGGCAATGAACATTGTTTTCCTTTGGTATTGTCTAACCCTCTAATTTATGAACATTCGTCCTTTATATCAGGTCAAAAGAGGATGTAGTGCTTTTGAAAAAAAGAACAGTAGTCAGAGATTCCTAAAAGTATTAAGGAGCTAAACTAATAGAAAAGAACAAGAAAAAACGGTACAAAAAAAAGAAAAATGAAGGAGTACTAGATATCGATTAATGTGCGGAAGAATAATATTAGTCAAAATGAAAGGAACTGGAAGTTAGTCTGCGAGGGTATCACTTTTCTGTTTATGGCATGCATCACAATATCCACCATTCAATACTACTACTCAGTAAGTAAATACTGCACAGATGAGTAGTGATACTTTTTTATATTCCAATCTAAGCCTACCACGTTTACAACCCTTGTCCCTATCGGTCCCATGACTATAGCTGGCAGATACATAATTACTACTAAGAGAATAGGTTCTGCAGATGTTATTTGTGGTCCTTGTTTATATTCCAGTTGTGTGATAAGTCTATGCCTACCAAGTTTACAACCCTTGTCCCTATCAGTCCCTTGACTATAGCTGGTAGATACATAATTACTACTAAGAGAATACGTTCTGCAGATGTTATTTGTGGTCCTTGTTTATATTCCAGTTGTGTGATAAGTCTATGCCTAAAAAGTTTACAACCCTTGTCCCTATCAGTCCCTTGGGTATAGCTGGTAGATACATAATTACTACTAAGAGCATAGGTTCTGCAGATGTTATTTGTGGTCCTTGTTTATATTCCAGTTTTGTGATAAGTCTATGCCTACTAAGTTTACAACACTTGTCCCTATCAGTTCCTTGGCTATAGCTGGTAGATACATAATTACTACTAAGAGAATAGGTTCTGCAGATGTTATATGTGGTCCTTGTTTATATTCCAGTTGTGTGATAAGTCTATGAATACCAAGTTTACAACCCTTGTCCCTATCAGTCCCATGACTATAGCTGGTAAATACATAATTACTACTAAGAGAATAGGTTCTGCAGATGTTATATCTGGTCCTTGTTTATATTCCAGTTATGTTAGTAGTCTGTGTCTACCAAGTTTACAACCCTTGTCCCTATCAGTCCCTTGGCTATAGCTGGCAAATACATAATTACTAACAAGAGAATAGATTCTACAGATGTTATTCGTGGTCCTTGTTTATATTCCAGTTATGTGATAAGTCTATGCCTACCAAGTTTACAACCATAGTCCCTATCAGTCGTGTGGCTATAGCAGGCAGAGACATCGCTACGACCTAGTGAGTAAGTTCTGCACATGTGAGTCGTTATTCATTTTAATCTTCCCGTTAGATAAAGTATGTGCCTACCAGGCTCATCATCCTTGTCCCTATCAGTCCCTTGGCTATAGCTGGCAGATACATAATTAATATTAAGACAGTAAGTTATGAGCTCGTGATCCTTTTTTATTTCCTCATTGTGTGAGTAGTCTGAGCCTACCAAGTTTACAACCCTTGTCCCTATCAGTCATGTGGATAAAGCTGACACATAATTACTACTAAGAGAAATCGTTCTGCAGATGTTATTCGTGGTCCTTGTTTATATTCCAGTTTTGTGATAAGTCTATGCCTACTAAGTTTACAACCATAGTCCCTATCAGTCGTGTGGCTATAGCAGGCAGAGACATCGCTACGACCTAGTGAGTAAGTTCTGCACATGTGAGTCGTTATTCATTTTAATCTTCCCGTTAGATAAAGTATGTGCCTATCAGGCTCATCATCCTTGTCCCTATCAGTCCCTTGGCTTAAGCTGGCAGATACATAATTAATATTAAGACAGTAAGTTATGAGTTCGTGATCCTTTTTTATTTCCTCATTGTGTGAGTAGTCTGAGCCTACCAAGTTTACAACCCTTGTCCCTATCAGTCCCTTGGCTATAGCTGGCAGATACATAATTACTAATAAGAGAATAGATTCTACAGATGTTATTCGTGGTCCTTTTATATATTCTAGTTGTGTGATAAGTCTATGCCTACCAAGTTTACAACCCTAGTCCCTATCAGTCGTGTGGCTATAGCAGGCAGATACGACCTAGTGAGTAAGTTCTGCACACGTGAGTCGTTATTCATTTTAATCTTCCCGTTAGATAAAGTATGTGCCTACCAGGCTCATCACCCTTGTCCCTATCAGTCCCTTGGCTATAGCTGGCAGATACTTAATTAATATTAAGACAGTAAGTTATGAGTTCGTGATCCTTTTTTATTTCCTCATTGTGTGAGTAGTCTGTACCTACCAGGTTCACAATAATTGTCCCTATCAGTCATGTGAGATAGTTAGTAGACTAATCATTACCACTCAGAGAGTAAATTCTGCTCACGTGAAACTTAATTTGCATTTCAGTTGTGGGAACCGTCTGTCCCTATTAGTCACGTGGCTATAGCAGGAATAAAACATAAATACTTTGTAAATTTCTTTTGTTTACTACGAAACATGTAAACAACTTTTAAATCTCCACAGAGCTTATTTTCTGTAGCCAGAAACCTCGATAGTACAAATATAACATGTTTGTGTGAGACCTACTCGCTTTCGGATTCAAACTAGGTACACCTCTGTGAAGGGAGAATATTTTGTAAGGATTAGGAATGTTTGAGTGAGACCTACTTGCTGTCGGATTCAAACTAGGTACACCTCTGTGAAGGGAGAATATTTTGTTAGGATTAGGATTGTTTTTAGTACATGTTTGATTAACATCTACTCGCTGTCGGATTCACACCCGGTACACCTCTGTGAAGGGAGAATATTTTGTTAGGATTAGGAATGTTTTTAGTACATGTTTGAGTGAGACCTACTCGCTGTCGGATTCAAACTAGGTACACTTCTGTAATGGGAGATTTTGTAAGGATTAGGATTGTTTTTAGTACATGTTTGAATAAGAACTACTCACTGTCGGATTCACACCCGGTACACCTCTGTGAAGGGAGAATATTTTGTTAGGATTAGGATTGTTTTTAGTACATGTTTGAGTGAGACCTACTCGCTGTCGGATTCAAACTAGGTACACCTCTGTGAAGGGAGAATATTTTGTAAGGATTAGGAATGTTTTTAGTACATGTTTGAGTGAGACCTACTTGCTGTCGGATTCAAACTAGGTACACCTCTGTGAAGGGAGAATATTTTGTTAGGATTAGGATTGTTTTTAGTACATGTTTGATTAACATCTACTCGCTGTCGGATTCACACCCGGTACACTACTGTAATGGGAGAATATTTTGTAAGGATTAGGATTGTTTTTAGTACATGATTGAATAAGAACTACTCACTGTCGGATTCACACCCGGTACACCTCTGTGAAGGGAGAATATTTTGTAAGGATTAGGAATGTTTTTAGTACATGTTTGAGTGAGACCTAGTCGCTGTCGGATTCACACCAGGTACACCTCTGTGAAGGGAGAATATTTTGTTACAATTAGGATTGTTTTATGCTACACTTGTGAGGGAGAACCTACTCTTTGTTGGATTCACACCCGTTACTCCTCTGCGAAGAGGTAAACGTTTTGTTAGGATAACGTGATGTAATATTGGCAGCAATGGTGATGATTACCTAAAGTTTGGTTGTCTGCGCTTTTCGAACCGACTGTGTGTACTTTGATACCTAATATTGTGCGTAAATATGTCCTGAAGCAGATCCACGCCTATTGCCAGAGGAAACAAAAAATAATATGAGAAATCGTTTACAACGCGTTAAAGCAGTACAAAATAAAACCTATTTCAAGAGGAAAAAAAATTTAAAGCAGTGCTAGTTTCCAAATTCCGCGTTAAGACAGCTTAGACATATTCATGAATATAATATAAAGTAGCATATCTGTAGCTACTCGATAATTAGCAGTCCTGCCTACTGACTCGGAGATTTAGCGAAGCAGAACCGTATTGCTCAACACACCCAAGTTGCCAAAGTAACCGTAACACCCGAGTGACTTAATGAAGTAATTAATCCCTACGTTAGTAATTAGTAAGCTTTTTGCGAAACTTTACTTGCTTCATATAAAACAGAGTTTCTCACTTGAACTGATATTCTCTTAATGTTTTTATAAAACTTTATTATTTAATACGACTTATTTATCGGGTTTTGCATTCGTTCTCCTCTCGATTACACTTAATGACAGAAAAGCGTAGTGTACACCACTTTATGGATAAGTGTTGACATAGTACTAAATCTATTTAGCGGATACATTTAGAGAAAGATGTAACATTCCTGTCTGAGTGTGTACATCTCATTCATGGGCTGCTTATGAAAGGGGAGCTTCTTCACTTACACAACTTTCTCAGACGCAGCACTTTGTGGCAAACAGAAAAGTTTCGGTAATATAGACACTTGCTGGCTTGATGGCAAAGGTAAATACTTTCTGCAATTATAAAAAAGTGGCAATGAACATTGTTTTCCTTTGGTATTGTCTAACCCTCTAATTTATGAACATTCGTCCTTTATATCAGGTCAAAAGAGGATGTAGTGCTTTTGAAAAAAAGAACAGTAGTCAGAGATTCCTAAAAGTATTAAGGAGCTAAACTAATAGAAAAGAACAAGAAAAAACGGTACAAAAAAAAGAAAAATGAAGGAGTACTAGATATCGATTAATGTGCGGAAGAATAATATTAGTCAAAATGAAAGGAACTGGAAGTTAGTCTGCGAGGGTATCACTTTTCTGTTTATGGCATGCATCACAATATCCACCATTCAATACTACTACTCAGTAAGTAAATACTGCACAGATGAGTAGTGATACTTTTTTATATTCCAATCTAAGCCTACCACGTTTACAACCCTTGTCCCTATCGGTCCCATGACTATAGCTGGCAGATACATAATTACTACTAAGAGAATAGGTTCTGCAGATGTTATTTGTGGTCCTTGTTTATATTCCAGTTGTGTGATAAGTCTATGCCTAAAAAGTTTACAACCCTTGTCCCTATCAGTCCCTTGGGTATAGCTGGTAGATACATAATTACTACTAAGAGCATAGGTTCTGCAGATGTTATTTGTGGTCCTTGTTTATATTCCAGTTTTGTGATAAGTCTATGCCTACTAAGTTTACAACACTTGTCCCTATCAGTTCCTTGGCTATAGCTGGTAGATACATAATTACTACTAAGAGAATAGGTTCTGCAGATGTTATATGTGGTCCTTGTTTATATTCCAGTTGTGTGATAAGTCTATGAATACCAAGTTTACAACCCTTGTCCCTATCAGTCCCATGACTATAGCTGGTAAATACATAATTACTACTAAGAGAATAGGTTCTGCAGATGTTATATCTGGTCCTTGTTTATATTCCAGTTATGTTAGTAGTCTGTGTCTACCAAGTTTACAACCCTTGTCCCTATCAGTCCCTTGGCTATAGCTGGCAAATACATAATTACTAACAAGAGAATAGATTCTACAGATGTTATTCGTGGTCCTTGTTTATATTCCAGTTGTGTGATAAGTCTATGCCTACCAAGTTTACAACCATAGTCCCTATCAGTCGTGTGGCTATAGCAGGCAGAGACATCGCTACGACCTAGTGAGTAAGTTCTGCACATGTGAGTCGTTATTCATTTTAATCTTCCCGTTAGATAAAGTATGTGCCTACCAGGCTCATCATCCTTGTCCCTATCAGTCCCTTGGCTATAGCTGGCAGATACATAATTAATATTAAGACAGTAAGTTATGAGCTCGTGATCCTTTTTTATTTCCTCATTGTGTGAGTAGTCTGAGCCTACCAAGTTTACAACCCTTGTCCCTATCAGTCATGTGGATAAAGCTGACACATAATTACTACTAAGAGAAATCGTTCTGCAGATGTTATTCGTGGTCCTTGTTTATATTCCAGTTTTGTGATAAGTCTATGCCTACTAAGTTTACAACCATAGTCCCTATCAGTCGTGTGGCTATAGCAGGCAGAGACATCGCTACGACCTAGTGAGTAAGTTCTGCACATGTGAGTCGTTATTCATTTTAATCTTCCCGTTAGATAAAGTATGTGCCTATCAGGCTCATCATCCTTGTCCCTATCAGTCCCTTGGCTTTAGCTGGCAGATACATAATTAATATTAAGACAGTAAGTTATGAGTTCGTGATCCTTTTTTATTTCCTCATTGTGTGAGTAGTCTGAGCCTACCAAGTTTACAACCCTTGTCCCTATCAGTCCCTTGGCTATAGCTGGCAGATACATAATTACTAATAAGAGAATAGATTCTACAGATGTTATTCGTGGTCCTTTTATATATTCTAGTTGTGTGATAAGTCTATGCCTACCAAGTTTACAACCCTAGTCCCTATCAGTCGTGTGGCTATAGCAGGCAGATACGACCTAGTGAGTAAGTTCTGCACACGTGAGTCGTTATTCATTTTAATCTTCCCGTTAGATAAAGTATGTGCCTACCAGGCTCATCACCCTTGTCCCTATCAGTCCCTTGGCTATAGCTGGCAGATACTTAATTAATATTAAGACAGTAAGTTATGAGTTCGTGATCCTTTTTTATTTCCTCATTGTGTGAGTAGTCTGTACCTACCAGGTTCACAATAATTGTCCCTATCAGTCATGTGAGATAGTTAGTAGACTAATCATTACCACTCAGAGAGTAAATTCTGCTCACGTGAAACTTAATTTGCATTTCAGTTGTGGGAACCGTCTGTCCCTACTAGGTTTACTACATTGTCCCTATTAGTCACGTGGCTATAGCAGGAATAAAACATAAATACTTTGTAAATTTCTTTTGTTTACTACGAAACATGTAAACAACTTTTAAATCTCCACAGAGCTTATTTTCTGTAGCCAGAAACCTCGATAGTACAAATATAACATGTTTGTGTGAGACCTACTCGCTTTCGGATTCAAACTAGGTACACCTCTGTGAAGGGAGAATATTTTGTAAGGATTAGGAATGTTTGAGTGAGACCTACTTGCTGTCGGATTCAAACTAGGTACACCTCTGTGAAGGGAGAATATTTTGTTAGGATTAGGATTGTTTTTAGTACATGTTTGATTAACATCTACTCGCTGTCGGATTCACACCCGGTACACCTCTGTGAAGGGAGAATATTTTGTTAGGATTAGGAATGTTTTTAGTACATGTTTGAGTGAGACCTACTCGCTGTCGGATTCAAACTAGGTACACTTCTGTAATGGGAGATTTTGTAAGGATTAGGATTGTTTTTAGTACATGTTTGAATAAGAACTACTCACTGTCGGATTCACACCCGGTACACCTCTGTGAAGGGAGAATATTTTGTTAGGATTAGGATTGTTTTTAGTACATGTTTGAGTGAGACCTACTCGCTGTCGGATTCAAACTAGGTACACCTCTGTGAAGGGAGAATATTTTGTAAGGATTAGGAATGTTTTTAGTACATGTTTGAGTGAGACCTACTTGCTGTCGGATTCAAACTAGGTACACCTCTGTGAAGGGAGAATATTTTGTTAGGATTAGGATTGTTTTTAGTACATGTTTGATTAACATCTACTCGCTGTCGGATTCACACCCGGTACACTACTGTAATGGGAGAATATTTTGTAAGGATTAGGATTGTTTTTAGTACATGATTGAATAAGAACTACTCACTGTCGGATTCACACCCGGTACACCTCTGTGAAGGGAGAATATTTTGTAAGGATTAGGAATGTTTTTAGTACATGTTTGAGTGAGACCTAGTCGCTGTCGGATTCACACCAGGTACACCTCTGTGAAGGGAGAATATTTTGTTACAATTAGGATTGTTTTATGCTACACTTGTGAGTGAGAACCTACTCTTTGTTGGATTCACACCCGTTACTCCTCTGCGAAGAGGTAAACGTTTTGTTAGGATAACGTGATGTAATATTGGCAGCAATGGTGATGATTACCTAAAGTTTGGTTGTCTGCGCTTTTCGAACCGACTGTGTGTACTTTGATACCTAATATTGTGCGTAAATAGGTCCTGAAGCAGATCCACGCCTATTGCCAGAGGAAACAAAAAATAATATGAGAAATCGTTTACAACGCGTTAAAGCAGTACAAAATAAAACCTATTTCAAGAGGAAAAAAAATTTAAAGCAGTGCTAGTTTCCAAATTCCGCGTTAAGACAGCTTAGACATATTCATGAATATAATATAAAGTAGCATATCTGTAGCTACTCGATAATTAGCAGTCCTGCCTACTGACTCGGAGATTTAGCGAAGCAGAACCGTATTGCTCAACACACCCAAGTTGCCAAAGTAACCGTAACACCCGAGTGACTTAATGAAGTAATTAATCCCTACGTTAGTAATTAGTAAGCTTTTTGCGAAACTTTACTTGCTTCATATAAAACAGAGTTTCTCACTTGAACTGATATTCTCTTAATGTTTTTATAAAACTTTATTATTTAATACGACTTATTTATCGGGTTTTGCATTCGTTCTCCTCTCGATTACACTTAATGACAGAAAAGCGTAGTGTACACCACTTTATGGATAAGTGTTGACATAGTACTAAATCTATTTAGCGGATACATTTAGAGAAAGATGTAACATTCCTGTCTGAGTGTGTACATCTCATTCATGGGCTGCTTATGAAAGGGGAGCTTCTTCACTTACACAACTTTCTCAGACGCAGCACTTTGTGGCAAACAGAAAAGTTTCGGTAATATAGACACTTGCTGGCTTGATGGCAAAGGTAAATACTTTCTGCAATTATAAAAAAGTGGCAATGAACATTGTTTTCCTTTGGTATTGTCTAACCCTCTAATTTATGAACATTCGTCCTTTATATCAGGTCAAAAGAGGATGTAGTGCTTTTGAAAAAAAGAACAGTAGTCAGAGATTCCTAAAAGTATTAAGGAGCTAAACTAATAGAAAAGAACAAGAAAAAACGGTACAAAAAAAAGAAAAATGAAGGAGTACTAGATATCGATTAATGTGCGGAAGAATAATATTAGTCAAAATGAAAGGAACTGGAAGTTAGTCTGCGAGGGTATCACTTTTCTGTTTATGGCATGCATCACAATATCCACCATTCAATACTACTACTCAGTAAGTAAATACTGCACAGATGAGTAGTGATACTTTTTTATATTCCAATCTAAGCCTACCACGTTTACAACCCTTGTCCCTATCGGTCCCATGACTATAGCTGGCAGATACATAATTACTACTAAGAGAATAGGTTCTGCAGATGTTATTTGTGGTCCTTGTTTATATTCCAGTTGTGTGATAAGTCTATGCCTAAAAAGTTTACAACCCTTGTCCCTATCAGTCCCTTGGGTATAGCTGGTAGATACATAATTACTACTAAGAGCATAGGTTCTGCAGATGTTATTTGTGGTCCTTGTTTATATTCCAGTTTTGTGATAAGTCTATGCCTACTAAGTTTACAACACTTGTCCCTATCAGTTCCTTGGCTATAGCTGGTAGATACATAATTACTACTAAGAGAATAGGTTCTGCAGATGTTATATGTGGTCCTTGTTTATATTCCAGTTGTGTGATAAGTCTATGAATACCAAGTTTACAACCCTTGTCCCTATCAGTCCCATGACTATAGCTGGTAAATACATAATTACTACTAAGAGAATAGGTTCTGCAGATGTTATATCTGGTCCTTGTTTATATTCCAGTTATGTTAGTAGTCTGTGTCTACCAAGTTTACAACCCTTGTCCCTATCAGTCCCTTGGCTATAGCTGGCAAATACATAATTACTAACAAGAGAATAGATTCTACAGATGTTATTCGTGGTCCTTGTTTATATTCCAGTTGTGTGATAAGTCTATGCCTACCAAGTTTACAACCATAGTCCCTATCAGTCGTGTGGCTATAGCAGGCAGAGACATCGCTACGACCTAGTGAGTAAGTTCTGCACATGTGAGTCGTTATTCATTTTAATCTTCCCGTTAGATAAAGTATGTGCCTACCAGGCTCATCATCCTTGTCCCTATCAGTCCCTTGGCTATAGCTGGCAGATACATAATTAATATTAAGACAGTAAGTTATGAGCTCGTGATCCTTTTTTATTTCCTCATTGTGTGAGTAGTCTGAGCCTACCAAGTTTACAACCCTTGTCCCTATCAGTCATGTGGATAAAGCTGACACATAATTACTACTAAGAGAAATCGTTCTGCAGATGTTATTCGTGGTCCTTGTTTATATTCCAGTTTTGTGATAAGTCTATGCCTACTAAGTTTACAACCATAGTCCCTATCAGTCGTGTGGCTATAGCAGGCAGAGACATCGCTACGACCTAGTGAGTAAGTTCTGCACATGTGAGTCGTTATTCATTTTAATCTTCCCGTTAGATAAAGTATGTGCCTATCAGGCTCATCATCCTTGTCCCTATCAGTCCCTTGGCTTTAGCTGGCAGATACATAATTAATATTAAGACAGTAAGTTATGAGTTCGTGATCCTTTTTTATTTCCTCATTGTGTGAGTAGTCTGAGCCTACCAAGTTTACAACCCTTGTCCCTATCAGTCCCTTGGCTATAGCTGGCAGATACATAATTACTAATAAGAGAATAGATTCTACAGATGTTATTCGTGGTCCTTTTATATATTCTAGTTGTGTGATAAGTCTATGCCTACCAAGTTTACAACCCTAGTCCCTATCAGTCGTGTGGCTATAGCAGGCAGATACGACCTAGTGAGTAAGTTCTGCACACGTGAGTCGTTATTCATTTTAATCTTCCCGTTAGATAAAGTATGTGCCTACCAGGCTCATCACCCTTGTCCCTATCAGTCCCTTGGCTATAGCTGGCAGATACTTAATTAATATTAAGACAGTAAGTTATGAGTTCGTGATCCTTTTTTATTTCCTCATTGTGTGAGTAGTCTGTACCTACCAGGTTCACAATAATTGTTCCTATCAGTCATGTGAGATAGTTAGTAGACTAATCCTTACCACTCAGAGAGTAAATTCTGCTCACGTGAAACTTAATTTGCATTTCAGTTGTGGGAACCGTCTGTCCCTACTAGGTTTACTACATTGTCCCTATTAGTCACGTGGCTATAGCAGGAATAAAACATAAATACTTTGTAAATTTCTTTTGTTTACTACGAAACATGTAAACAACTTTTAAATCTCCACAGAGCTTATTTTCTGTAGCCAGAAACCTCGATAGTACAAATATAACAATCATTAGAATGATTCCTTTGCTCTCTCCATTTCATAGGCACTATAAATCTACGAGGTTTCTTTTCTGTTTTAGACTACTTCTTTAAATCCTTACGACAAACATAGCAAACATCTTGAGGAGCCCAACTTTTGTCTCGATCACCGATTTTAAAACCAAAATAAGCAATTTACACTTTTTTTACGAAGTCAGTTATGTTTCTTTTATAATTTTTAATAACAAAATCACCACAGCAAAATGTACTAGGACAGTTTTTACAACCACTACTAGCTATTCGCATAGCACATGGGTCAAACACTGAAAAGTAAGATTAATTTTATTGGAATAAAACAACTATACATCGGTTACTGAGAAAGAACAACAAAGACAGAGAAAACGTAGTGATGCATGTTCCATTTACCAATGCTACCAACCAAGTAACATGATTTTTCGGCCGGTTTAACTGTCAATAAAATAAAAAAACCGAACAATTGAAATTTATTTTATTTTAAATATTAAATTGTGAATAATTAGTGGCTGATACAGGATTTATAATATGCTTTTTGGTCTACCTACCCAGCGCATGCAGACTCCTCTTGGCCGTTGTTTCCCTCTGGATCCACACTTGTTTTGTTTTACCCCTAAAACTTTCTCCTGGATAACACAAATTCTACATTCTGGCGTCACCCCTAGCCTCTAGTCGCACATTGTCTATTTATCACTCACAGTTTAAAAACAACTGTCTTGTTTCCAAGAAAGCGAACAAATTGACATCTCACCTTCTTCTGTGATGTTTCCAGACTTCCATCGCCTTAGCTTCACTTCACCTAGCCGCCTTTGATATCTCTTACTATGTACTTCTCACAATGGTTGGCGCTCCATAATCCCACTCCCTTCTTCTTTATCAAAAAATGATCCGTTCTCACTTCAATTCCTCTAACTTTGTTTTGGTACTGTTTAACGATCTTATCATATCTTTATATTCTCTCAGATTTCTTTCGCTGATCACAATGAAATGTCAATGGTGTTTCTACGTGAAAATTGGCGTTTGAAATATTAAACACGGCGTCTGTCACTGGGAAATCACATCGCATCTCTTTCAAAATGCCTTTACTTTTAGGTTTTAAGTGGGGAGAAAACATTTCAAATTATTTTTTAAAATTATTCAAAATTTAAAAAAATTGAAATTTTTAATTTCTTTTACTATACGTTCCCACTTTTTGGGACCGTTATAGCACACCAAATACCAAAAAGAGAGGTAATTTTATCAGAAACGTTTTTCTTCAGAAGAAGAGTTTTCTCATCGTTGGCCTGTGTTACTATTCAGAAAGTAAACTCTGTACATTTGAATCCTGATTATTTTTTTTACGAGTTGCCTCGTATCTTTCCTTTGTTTAAGTTGCCTGTCCCTACCAGATTCACTACATTTCCCCTGTCAGTCACGGGGGTCACAGAGTCATCAATACTCCGTGAATAAATTCTGCACACGTTAGCCATGAATAGTTTTTATCTTCTAGTTGTGAAAGTGATGGCCCCTATCAGATTCACCATCCTTGTATCTGTCAGTCACGTGGGTATACCTGTAGATAACCCATTCCTACTTTAACTGTTAAATAGGTTTTGTACATCTGAGCTGTGGAATTTCTTTTATCTCTGAGACTTGGTAGTTTTCTGTTTCTATCCATGGCTTTACTTATTTTATCCATCATTAAAAAACACTATTCTTACCTTCACCGTGAAAAAACATTCTCTATTTTCTGAAATCAATATTTGAATTGTTTACAAAGATTTCTAACTTTTTACAGGTTTAGTACAAGAGCGTGAATACTACTTTAGGAATGTCTTCCTCGGTCATTGTTTTATTCAATTTCGTTTCTCTCTGACAGCCTATCGCAAATAGTAATTACACAATTAGATATACTTTCGAGTTATTCAAGTGATTTTCATTTGACCTTGTAATTTTTTTGGTTTTGTTCTGAAATTTGGCATTTTAAAACGCACTGCGCAAGAATCTGCAGAGAAATGACGTCACTTGCTATAAATCGTACGTAATGGTGTGACATGAAAGTTTGAGCTGGTCAAACATCGTTCGCTGCGCTCAGGCTTAATCTCTGCGTGCAGGCCTTCAAACAGATTAGTTCAGCTGCATTATGGCCGTCCATTGTCTGGCTTTCTGATTTACGCTGCTTGCCCTATTAACGTCATGCATTATTGACCAGTAGTTTGAGCAAAGTGGTCGCCGTGTGGATAAATAACAATAGTGTGCCATAGCGGTGATAATATAATGTCCGATGAGCAAGAAATGAAAACAGAATAAGAAAAAAAACGAATTAGTAACACCGATAAGAAGATAAAGGTGCAATTAAAACAATAGTTAAAGTAATGGGAAACAATCTTATTATGTCATAAAAAAATATAATTTATAAATGATATCGTGGAAAAGAAAGATAAAATAAACGAATAATAATAATAATAATACTAGAAAGGAGGATTTTCGCGTGTTATAAGCCAACGAGGAAATTTTGTAAGGCATGTGAAAAGGGTAGTGATTTAACGGCCGGATATAAAACCTCCGTTAGTGTATCTACAACAATAGACTATCTCTTGTATAACATATAATAGAAATACGTGAATAAAATTGGTGAGGTAGAAGAGCAGCAGCTGTTTTTTGAATGTTACGGCAATTGTCCAGTGGGGGTGTCAACGTCTGAGAAGAGTGAAGAAGTATTAGGAACATAGGTAAGTCTAGGTAGGGGCATAAACCCCTGCGGTAGATTTTGTAAGGGAGGCATGATGACAAATGTCCAGACTTGCGTATCTGTATAAGACTTCCTCTTTGTCGTTGCCGTAAAGAAACGTGCCCCCGAGACACTGCTCTGTAAGATCAAAGGTATGGGACTAGATAGCATCATGGGAAGAACCTAGTCGTTCTTTCGTAGTGAAAATAGCAGGAAAATATATCATCGCTTGGACAGGATTACTTAACCCATTAGCATCCCGTTTCAGAGCCTGGACTAACCTGAGATTATCTATTAATTTGGCACTTTTAAAGACTTTCATAAAAACGACCATAACTTTTTTTGTTATCATTATATTATCTTGAAACTTTCAGGACATATTACTTGAAATGTATAATTTATAAAACTGCTATTCTAATTTTATTGTACAATTAAATGAGTGTTGACTGTAACTAAAATTGTTTTCAGGCGTGATAAGGGCAACTAATTAGTTGTGCAAGCATTGTACAAAATAAATAAACTTTCGACTCGATATTCAACCGAACTATGCTTTATTCAATAGTTGTCTCGAGTGCTCGCATAATCATGAATATTAATAAATCTTCCTACTTCACTTTAGTGTAAACCCAGACGAGCATTGTTTACACCAAACACAACCTCAAAACTTTACGTTAGTAAGTTGTTAAGTTATTATGTGTCGTATTTCCTTAAAGGTACCCCTCTTGAAAAACAAAATATTTATAGAACAATTATTGCGGATTCACCTAGTAACAATAACCGTCCCTGCAAATGCTGCTACGGTTTAAGAGAAAAAAAATAACCTAAAACTACTAGGGGTATACTGGCGGAACAGTTCTGTCTAGGAATGGCAAGGCACCGCGGCAGTACGACGGAATGTTCCGTCCAAGTATGCCAATGGGCTAACTAAAAGATAGGGGTCTACTTGATTCTAAAAGAAGAAGAATGGTGCTAATATACTATAACTGAAACACTAGATTAGAGGAAAAAAGAAAAACAGAGATGGAAACAAATGAATATTAGGATTAGCTTAGTAGCAAACGTAAAAGAATATAGAACAAGAGAGAAAACAAAATTTGAAGAAGTGGGAAATATTTCAATAAGTATAAAATATATTAGACAAAAGCTGTAGACGTATTTTCGAATACTCAACAATTTTTCTCGTTAAAAACGTTTAATGGTCAAGATTAATCTTCAATCCTAAAATATGCCTAAACATGAATGCAATGAAATAGATATTTTGACTTATCTTGCGAAGAGTGTATTCTATATATATCACAGAAATATATGATATATCTAATTTATGGTAAATAATATTAAAACAAAAATTGTACCTGGTGATACAGAAAGCCCTGAGAAACACGGACAAAATATTAAAACGATCCTGATAGAAAAAATGAAAAATTGTAAAAGTAAAACAAAATTTTGTCTCACTCATAAAACACACTAAATCTTATAAACTCAAGATTTTTTTACAAAACATAATACAATGATGTACTACATTAAAATATATGTATATTGCATTAAGGTATAATGCATCGGTTAAGGCAGGTTTGGTTAGGGTCTATACAACAATTTAAAAAAATAATGTTTTCAAACGCTAGCCGACTGGTGGTGTGTAAAGTAGCCTTCATCTTGTAACGTTTGAGCTAAACTCTTTACGTATTATATGTTTTATTAGCATTGGATTGTACGAGAGAGGGACCATAGTTTACGTCAGAAAGTTTTATTTTTAATAATGTTTCAACCAAATCTATGCCAAGCGGATACTTTGTAGTTATATTATAATGTGCTGCGATATAGTGTTCTGTTTTAAGGCACGGCACGGACGGAATTTTTAAAGGTAGGTGCGTCTACTAGACAGGAACTCCTGCCTGAATTTTTAGTTTCAGGTATTTGCTATAAATAAATGGTCTTATAAGAGCTGATGAGTTTTTAGATTTACATATTGGCTGTAAAAATATTATTTGAGTTTTTAGTTCTTGTTTTAATCACGCTAAACATACTATTTATTCTGTACATAAGTTTTAAAGAGCAGAAAGGGTTTATATGCCAAACAATGTACAAAGTTTTCCAGGCTTAGCCCAATTTTAAAACCTGTACACAGAATGAAATAGTATCAAACATTGTTGAGTTTTGGGCAAATGTAAATGTTTCAATTTAAGCCGGCGAGTCATCCGTTCGGAAATGTCTTCAAGTTCTTCCTCGTCGACTTTTTAAAATGGTGCCAGGTGCGGAAACCCGTGTGTAGAGCCGCCCTAGTGCGCGCGTAGCTTATAAGGGGTTGTAAGTAATTCTAGAGTGAGGTTATGAGATAAACGATTATTGATAGGAGCAGTGGTTCTCAACCTTAGAATGTCTGAGCACTTCTCAGCCTAAACATGAATTACCACGGACCACCGATTACATTATGATATTTATCTTATGAATAGTAACCAAAATGAAAAGTAATAAAACAAAGCAATATTAAAAAAAACAAACTATTGTAATAAATTTAGGAACGGGTATAATTACTAATATTAAATACATATAAACTGTAATTTTCAGAACGTGGGCTACACTGCAAATAACAAAAAGTTGTAAACATTTAAACTGTAAATTCTCTTTTTTGAAATAAATAATACGAAATTTTTCTTAGTCGATAAATAACATTGGAAATCAACCTTAATTTTATTATTCTGGTTGTTTTAACACTGCAGTAGTCGCGCGTAACAGACGGACGTGCATAGTCGCGTGGCGCCCATTAGACGCCACTCCGGTAAATAACTAAAATAGTTGTAATTTTTAGCAACTTGTGTTATAATAATTTTGTTATAAGTTAATAAGATTTTCAACACTTTTACAAATGTAATTTAAGTAAAAAAATCGCAACGGACACTATATTAAAAACTAATTTTGCATATCTATTTCCTACATTACATGTATATTCTTAAAGTTTTATAATATTCGTTATTAAATATATTAAATATATGTGACCTTGAGTTATAAATACTTAATTAAATTAACTAGTAAACAAAGAAAAGGCATGCAAACACTGCTTTCAAACACAATTCCCACATATTTAATTTTCCATGTTTCAAGCAAATAAACATTTTACACTTGTGACAAAAGTTACGTGTCATTCTGTTTTCTTTTCGCGCACACATATGACACCTTTTACGGCCAACAGGATCTTCACTAACACTTTCACTGATTGTAGTACTTGAACTTTCACAATTTATTCCTATATCTACGGCTTTTCTTTTCAAATTTCTTGGTATATTATTAGTATTCAAGCGTAGTTTTAGCTAGTCCTCTGTCAATAATAAGGCTAACTGCCGTAGGAAATGCCTCCTTTTTAAAGTTTTGTTGTTTATATTATTAGAAATATATATTATTTGTCCATTTATACCAGCAATATTCAACAGGCTATAAAAAATGACTACTGGCCACCTCCTTGTATTTCTTGCACAACTATATAGGGCACTCATTTTGTCTACCATGTCTACGCCGTACTTCGTTGAATTTTAAAACGTTACAATTTCTGGTTTTTTATTATCGCCTGTGTGAGAATCAATACTGTTATCGCTATGTAGTGTTGACAGAACAATTACATTTTTATTAATTTTTGGCTTGTAAGAAACAAGTGTGATAGATTCATGGAACCCGAATTTAGACGACTTCAAAGGCATTGCATTGCATGCTACAAACTCGGTGGGGGGGGGGGATTTCTTTTTTATTTTTACGAATCGTTCCAACAAGGGTTGTCCTTTTTTTCAAAAGTTCTTTGGCAAGATCGTAGCTCTAAACCAATTGTCAGTGGTTATATTTCTTCCCGAATTAACAATGCAATCGGTAAGTCGCAAAACAACGTCCTTAGGGCTGTTACTAATCCGGTGTGGTCCATCAGGCTGTTTTCCGGCATATATTTCTAGATTCACTGTGTAATACATTTTAGCATCGGCCAAGCAGAATACTTTTAAACCATAATTTCCTGGCTTACTAGGAATGTATTTTTTGAAAGAACATCGGCCGCGAAACTTTTCATCTAACGTCAAATATTCTCCTACGCTATAGCAAGCTTGGCAATTATTTACAAATTTATCGAAAATATGTGTTATGGGTGCTAATTTATCAGTCTTCTTTCTTTCACTTAAATCGTCAAAGCGTAAGGCCTGTAATAAAAATCTAAATCTATGTAGTGACATAACCATTCGAAATATTTCTGGACTAACTCCGTCGTTAGCCCATAAATCCTCTGCATTCAAACGACTGCCCTTGAAATAACCCGCTAAGTACAGCAACCCAAATAATGCTTTCATTTCTGTTATATTTGTAAAATTACAGTCGCGTTGTCTACTATAGTTTGCTTGTTTTGACAATATGTATTTATTTGTGCTTTCAACGATACAGTATAAAATATCACTATATATAAAACAACCCCAACAGTCTAAAATTGTCTTTTTGTTTTTTGCAATAGATTTCACTCCTGGCAAATGAGTAATAATATTATGTCTTGGGGTACGAACATTTCTTCTAGGGACATCTACTTTCCATTGTGTCGTTTTATCCCTACCGAGATAAAAAGATTCATTGTCTTGGTACTCACGGTCCTCGTCATTTTCGCTTATCTCTTGTTCTGTTTCACTGTCAGACAGATGTACAGAAATAGCATCCTCTTCATCACCATCGGTGTTATCGCCTGCATCACTTACATGGCCCGGTTGATAATTTGACTGAATGCTATCCACTGAGTCTTCATTTTCACTTGTATCACTCAACTATAATTCTTCACTAAATAGCAAATTTTGAATTTTATCACAGTCTTCTGCGGCAGTAGTCGCGTGGCGTCCATTAGGCTCCAAATGCCTATATTCCAAGAAATAATCGATTGTCGGTATTGAATGCTTAACTGGCGATTTATGATACTGTACCAGGAAGGTATTCAAAAGGAAACCGAAAAGTGGGTGTGTAGACAAAAACAGCAGGCTGCAAAAGTGACATTGGCGCCTGATAGACGCCACGCGACTACTGCAGTGTTAAGAAACTGAGGAATTCTTGGACTGAGGACTTCTCAGGGAGAGTTGACATGTTATATTGTTATTGAAAGCTAGTTTTTTACATGCCAAATTATAATGATTGTTCAACTGTAAATTATAATAATTATTATGATGAAGATAATTAAAGAAATATCTGATGTTCATCAGGACGTAATCTTGTTCAGCGATAATCGTAATTTTTGTTTAATCGCTAGAAAAGTTTTATAAATATTTCCTTCTTCTAAGTCATTGGTTCCCAAAATTATTGGTACCACGGTCCCCCTCTTGAAATAAAAGCCTCTCACGGCCCACCCCTTTACACTATAAGTAAATGGTATGGGCATATGAAAAAAGAAACAAATACTATATATATATTGAAAGCAATTTATTTATTTATACATACTTTTACAAGAAACAAGATATAACATATCAAGTAATAATTGGTAAGGTAAGGTTTATCTGATAGGATAAAAGTCTATTATTGAGATGGATGAGCTTGCATTTATTTCACTAGCATGCTTATTTGAGGTGGTATCTTAATAAGGTCACTATGCAAGTCATTAGCTACATCAAGTTTGTTCCTATATTTTGTTTCCATAGCAACAAGTGCTAAAAATCATTTTTCACTCAAGTAGATGCTTGAAAAGGCAAGTGTACCCGAAGAACTGCCTGCGATACTCTAGCGCACACTCTTAAGTGTTTTATCCAAAATGAAGATTTGTCAATTTTGTCAAAATCATATTTGGCAGAGGAATCATTTTTGCATGCATTTCATTTAAATTTTCTAAACATCATTGCCAATAAGATTACCTATGTAAAAAAAATCTGAGTGTAAAATTACTTTTAAATTTTAATAAGTTGTGTTTAAATTGTAACACACTTTAGATGGTGTTACATATTAAAAAAGGAAATTTCAGAAAACGAACGAGAATGTATTCAAAAAATTTAACAATATAAAACTAGATTCAAAAAATTGTGATTTGTTAGAAATATTTTAAATCAAATCACTGGTTGGTAGTGGCATCTGTAGGAAGAGTTTAAAAACAAAATTAAAGTAATATGCGCACACCCGATGCGCGGTAGCTAGGAGGCCTGCTTGCGACGATATTTTAATTCTCTTTTAGCCAAAATGTAGAAGGCAACGGTCGTCTCCAAGACCGAGGAAATGTTTAATTTTCAATTTTTAATGTAACAGTCATTTTTTTAAATTTCTTGTAATAATAATGTAGAAGACAGCGCACGTCACCAAGTACGAAGATGGAACGCTGAGTTACTAAAGCCTTTTTCAAAATCACGACCGAGGGAATCTTTTAAGGTTTTTCCAATAGAAGGATGCGAGGCTACACCTTGTTAAAACAGCTAAGTGAACAAATTCAAACTTTGGTGAACTATCATAAAATTTAAATGCTTAAACAGTTTAATACAAAATTAATAAACTTTAAATTTTTCAATACGTACATAAATGTAATTTATGAATTATTTGGTGCATTTGTTTTCAGTTTAAATTGTAAGAAATAATTATGAAAAGAACAAGCAAGCAAACTAAAAAACAGAGCCATTCAAGCCATCGATTTATTAATGTTTAAATTTCCTCATAAGTCAAATATTAAATGTTCACTAATCAGTAACTAACGCAATGTCTAAGAAATATGTATTTTGGTTGTGATTTTATAATTTTTTTTGGCTAAATAAAATTGGTTTGATTTGTTTTAATTGAAGTTTAAGAGAGCAATTATTTAACGAGCACACAAATCCCATACATCTTAATTTAATAAGCCTTTAAATAATAATTTAATGAGACTCTGCTGGTTTAAATGGTTTATCTTTGTATTTTAAAATATTCAATACTTATTTCACTTAAGTAACCTAGTTCTACCTTCAAGATATGAAGAGCGTTACAGACAGACAGTAATTATTTGCCTGAACTCTAACGTAGGGCTAGCACGTTACAAAATTATAACTGAATGAGAATTTATCTTATTATTTTGCCACTGGTCCCGTACATTCCTTGTCTGGCTTTCACGCCCTCCAGTTAGGAAACCCATGTTCTAGTAGTCGCTGGACTCTCCCGCGAACCAACGCCGAAGCTCTCACGAACCTCCGGTTGAAACAGTGTTATAGAGAGAGATGATTCTTATTTTCAAAATTTCAAAAGCATTTTGGTGTCAGCATTAAGCTTTTATAATATATTCAATGCCTTTGATGACTTTTCTACATGGCCAGATATAATTTTTATTTACGCGTGATATTGATATAAAAACTATAATTTACTTAGCACAGTAACTGTAGAAAGTTGTATTCAGAGTTTTATTGAAATGAAGTATTTTCTTTATTACCGAAAATAAGAGGAAAATAATATAGCCTCCTTGAAAGAGAGGGATAAAAAAGTGAAAATAAAATGTGCGTAATTAAATTTAATGTAATTAAACTTTTGCCGAGACTTCATGAAACGAACCGAGTGCTCTTGTTCGGCAACACGAAATCACGGCGTTTCATTAAATTAATTAATTTACTGTTGGTAAATTTACGGCGGAGTTGTCTGGGACAATTCGCTGTGACGTGTCATGCCAAAATACAACAAAAAAGAAAAATGTTAGGAAATATTGGTTATACTTAAATGGAATCACTAAAGCAATTAACTGTGCTGCCTGACGCGTTTCGAAATCGTCGTATCGTTGACGAAGCGTTCTTGCTACTGGACAGTTTCGTATAGCGTCAGGGCAGTCAGTTGCCATACTTATTTCTCTAAGTTATAAATCATGAATATAAACAATGAACTGAAGGCAATTATAAGAACCAACTTGCCTAGTAGTAGTTAAAGTCGATATGACTCAACGTTTTCCCATTTTGTAAGTGCGCGAGTATTTGTTTACTCAAGTGTGAAAGTGTGCGAATATAGTGTGTGGGTGTGTGTGTGTGTGTGTGTTGTTGTTGTTGTGTGTGTGTTGTTGTGTGTGTCTGTATGTGTACATGTGTACGTGTATATATATATATATATATATATATATATATATATATATATGTGTGTGTGTGTGTGTGTGTGTGTGTGTGTGTCAGTATGTATTTGTGTGTGTTTTGTGTAGTGCATAGGCTACGATCTCTTGAAAAATAAGATACTTGCTGCCAATCGTTAATCGCAGCGCGACGTCCTTAAACGGAACTGTAATGGGACATTTTTGGAACCGTTGGTGGCTCTTCAATGTTAAATGGTGGTCAACCCTCAGCCAGGGTGAGTATAACAATTCCACGTATAAGTGGACACGATCAAACTGGACCGACTGAACCTATAACAATCTTCAGTTTACTATTGTTTCATATTCAAGAAATGAAAGAGTGAATATGCAAGAGAGTATTAGTACTCTTGCACATAAGTATGCAAATTGTACTAGTACTCTTGAACATCAATAGGCAAAAGAATAGTAGTACTCTTGCACATTAGTGTGCAAGAAAGTATTAGTACTCTTGCACATAAGTATGAAAAAAAGTATAAGTATTCTTGCACATCAGTATGCAAGGGAGTATTAGTACTCTTGCACATTAGTGTACAAGAGAGTATTAGTTTTCTTGCACATCAGTATGCATAGAGTATTAGTACTCTTGCACATTAGTGTGCAAGAGAGTATTAGTTTGCTTGCACATCAGTATGCAAGGGAGTTTTAGTACTCTTGCACATTAGTGTGCAAGGGAGTATTAGTTTTCTTGCACATCAGTATGCATAGAGTATTAGTACTCTTGCACATTAGTGTGCAAGAGAGTATTAGTTTGCTTGCACATCAGTATGCAAGGGAGTTTTAGTACTCTTGCACATTAGTGTGCAAGGGAGTATTAGTATTCTTGCACATAAGTATGTAAGAGAGTATTAGTTCTCTTGCCCATTAGTATGCGAGAGAGTATTAGTTGTCTTGCACATAAGTATGCAAGAGAATATTAGTACTCTTGAACATTAGCATTCAAGAGAGTATTAATATGCAAGTGAGTTTTAGTACTCTTGCACATTAATGTGCAAGAGGGTATTATTACTCTTGTTTATTAGTATGCGAGAGAGTATTAGTACTCTTGCACATAAGTATGCAAAAGAGTATTAGTTCTTTTACACTCTAGTACGCAAGGGAGTATTAGTACTCTTGCACATTAGTATGGAGGAATATATTAGCACTCTTGCACATTAGTATGCAAGAGAGTATTAGTATTCTTGCACATAAGTATGGAGGAATGTATTAGCACTCTTGCATATTAGTATGCAAGAGAGTATTAGTACTCTTGCACATTAGTATGGAGGAATGTATTAGCACTCTTGCACATTAGTATGCAGAGAGTATTAGTACGTATGAAAGAGAGTATAAGTACTCTTGCACATAAGTATGCAGAGAGTTTCAGTACTCTTGCACATAAGTATGAAAGAGAGTATAAGTACTCTTGCACATAAGTATACAGGGAGTATTAGTACTCTTGCACATAAGTATGCAGAGAGTATTAGTACTCTGTCACATAAGTATGAAAAAGAGTATACATACTCTTGCACATAAGTATGCAGAGAGTATTAGTACTCATGCACATAAGTATGAAAGAGAGTAGAAGTACTCTTGCACATAAGTATGAAAGAGAGTATAAGTACTCTTGCACATAAGTTTGCAGAGAGTATTAGTACTCTTGCACATAAGTATGAAAAAAATATAAGTATTCTTGCACATAAGTATGCAATAGAGTATTAGTACATTTACCAAATTGTATTTCAACTTAAAACACAGTATGTTTTCAGTTCGTCTTCAGTAGCTCATTAAAACTAGGGTTTGCGTAGAGAAAATGTGAATATATTCAAAATTCGCATTTAAAATAATTTTGACATTTATTTGCTTAATTTAATAAATCTCATGGTCATGTTTTTGCAATGGGAAGACAAAGGACATTGGAGGTATATGTATTTGAGTGCCCATTGGAACAGTTTATAGATGAAATGTTTTGGTTGCTCGAATAAAAATTGTTTTCGAAATGAAAGCAAATATTTTTAACAATTATATAAAAAAATGACGTTGATCAGAATATAGACATCTGATAAATTGAGCATTTGGTAGTTATTTTGAATGTGACTGACTCTATGCAGCCATTCAGTGGGTTGTCACGATCTACAAAGCACTTTAATATTGGTCTGTGTTTAAGTGCATATTCTAGACGGGCCGAATTCCAAAAAGCAATTACTTGCTTTAGGTTCACACCGAGCCCAGACGTAAGATAGCTAGTTAGAAATAGAATAAAATATATATTTTTTTAAAACTGTATGATATAAATAAAATGATATTTGGTCACTATCAATCGCAAGGACCAACAAAATATCTTCCCGCGTACAAACTCTATCTTTATAGTAAAACTATAACTGTAGTCCGTTAAACTGCAAACTTCAAACTTAGTGAAACTTGCAAACTGTATGCGGCAATGTTCACATTGTGTATTTGCATCGTATTAAAGGGTCGTAAATTTGAAGAAAATATCTATAAAGATTAGCCGTTATGATTTGAGTGGTTTTTTGACTACATGGAGCAGAGTCTATCTAGCCCATGACGATAGCAGCCTGGCCCCATACTATTAAACAGACCGCGGGGGGCTATCTACATCAAGTGAACCCTCCGCTCCCGAGAATCTACCCTCATATTCTCGACTGAATAATCCAGGGGGATTGCGTCACCAGGATCAAGGGACTTGATGCCAAAACCCGTGGTACTAGTATGTAACAGCTTAATGACCTTACTGTAAGTCCTAGCTCGGTCGACGGCATGACTCTGAGATTAAATGAATGTAAACGAAACTTCACTTTCCCTTTTTGGGCCATATAGTTAAGGGTGGAGTGTTAGCAGCCAGCAGCCAATAATCTGCACAGGTAGGGCCGGCCATAAGTACTTCAATTCATCAATCTGTAAACCCTAATGATTTGTTTTAATATTGAGACCTACCATATTCTTGTCGGCTATTAGCAAAGCGTGATCACTTGGATCTAAAAACGCAAAGGTCAACAAGCTACGTTTTTTCAAGTACTCAGATAAAGCTGCGTGCTGACACATTAATGAGTCGTTATCTTAGCATTATTTGGCTGAATACAAGAAACTCTCTGATTATAGTAAAAAGACAATCTGGTTGACGAGCTGAAGTTGAGATTTTTATTTTATTGTTTCATTTCAAACACTTAAATGCATAAATTGCAGTTTACAAATTAACAAAACAGTAATAAATAATATTGAAATAAATGTGAAATTTTTATTTACAGCCGACAAACAACTGTACGTCACGCAAACGGAGGCCCGATAACAAGCATTTACATCCCCACGGGTTTATGCTTAGTGGTAGGTGCCTTCCATATAATTATTAATGAAAAGAGTAAGTTAGGAGCTTGCTTGGATTTGAATATTTTTCCAATGACAATTAAAATGGCTCGTTATTCATGACCCTAAAAAGGCTGTTTTTAAAAACATGTTAATATTAATATGTTATTGCTTTTGAAATATTTCATAGCTGTTTTCTTCCTCACATTATCTTAGAAAATGTTTTTATGCACTGATTCAATCCTCAAGTTTTTTCAATACAAAATCGTTAGAACATTGTTTACGTAACCAATTGTTATATAAATATTTAAAATTATGATAGAATATTAAAATTAATTAATTAATTAATTTAATATTTAATATTAATTAAATAATTTATATTTAATTAAATTAAAATTTATTCATTAAAAATTATTTAATAAAATTGTTATAAGTTTCTTTCATTGTAAAATGTTTTGAACAATGTTTACGAAACCAAGTAGATATTTTAAAAACATGGTGGAATACTAAATGTACACTTTCTTACTTGTAGAGATCGTCCTTGTAAAGGAAGCTATATTACCACACCCACATATGTCTATCATAAAACTTATCCGTCAGTCTTAAAGAGTATTACAATTATGAAATGTATAAAAAACACAATTAATTACCATGTGATAGTCGTGAAAAATTGTTTAAACATATAATGTTAATTTATTTCAAAAGAGAATTAAATCAAGCGGTAATATTTTTTCCTATATAAGGCGAAGCGTCGATCGAGAAATTTGACGCTTCACACCTGAGCCTTGACCCTCATTACTTCGTATTGTCCCACTGTTAACCCTCATAATTCTTCCACAACTCTACTGCTATTCCTCCTACTTATCATTATCTCTCTCTCCTGATGTGAGGTTTTGTTTGGAAGATAACGTTTTAGAGTGTAATAGAGAACAAGTGTACCTCAGTTAGTCGTGGTAAGTGTACCCCGTGGTAAGTCATTTCTTTCCCCCCTCGTATATCAAACTGTTCCTCGGCTTAACTTTTATTCCCCCTATCATAATCTTTCTTTCCATGTGAGGTAGTGACGGGTAGATAACTTATTAGGGCCTGGTAGAGAACAGGTCCACCCCAGTTAGAGGGTACTGCCTGTGGTTAATCTTCTGTCATTCCCACTTCGAATGTGAACCTGTTCTTCTACTCCTATTTCACCTTAATTTTTCTAAAGTAATTGTTGCTAGTAAATACTTCCTTACGACAAATAAAAGAAAATGGTTCTACTCCTATTAAGCAACTTTACCCACGTGGTCAATATTCCCACATACATTACCAAGTCAACTGCATGTCCCGTATTTATCTGCCTTTCTTTCCATGTAGTAAAGTGAGGAGATCTTCACTTAGAATCCAAACACAGAGTATACTATAATGAATACGCGAACAAATTCTTTCCCATATCCACAAGGAGGGCAGTTTCAACCCCTAAATAAATATCTTTCCCCATTTTTCCCCTTACATAAACCAGGATTTTACCTTGTATTGAAGCTTTTTACATGTTTTACACTGGTGAATGCTTCGCACAACGTCATTA
Organism: Prosapia bicincta; assembly: GCA_036971475.1. NCBI lineage: Eukaryota > Metazoa > Arthropoda > Insecta > Hemiptera > Cercopidae > Prosapia > Prosapia bicincta. The sequence goes on from JBAIZL010000001.1 coordinate 72,592,161, forward strand.
GTGCTTCAGTGCCGGTCTCTAGGTTACGGTTGCCTCGGGCCGAAGTTCAGAGTTTGTAACCTTATTTGAATCATTATAGCAGAGTCGATGCTGTGTCAGCAATGCATTATCTTAACATCTAATTTAACTTGATTCCTGTAATTAAATTCGCAGAGAGACTAATTTCCTTACTAGCAGATGCTACGCCGGGTTAACTATTCTGTCCGCCTCGCCCGTCTAGTCAACATTTTAATTGCTTTAGTTATTTTAAACATAACCGCTATGTAACTTCAAAGTTATGGAAAAATTTATACGAAGTTGTAACTTGGGAGTAAATTAGTTCTATTATTTCCGTGGTTTTACGTCCGTTTCTCATCCTCCTTGTCTTTCAGTTAAATACTTTAAGTAAAACGTTTAAAAACAATGTCGGTGGTTCCGACCTCCTAATGAACATATAACGTTATGTGCCTTATACATCCTAGAATGTTTACGTCAAGCTAAAAAATATTGTCTATTAAGAAAGCAATTAACTTGTTACACGACACATCCCTTACTTTAACATATATTGAATAATGTAGAATATTTCATTTGACTTTAAATTTTAAAGCCATTTTTGATTCACCGAGTAAGTATTGTGATTACAACATATCTCAAATGGATTTTTAATTTTGCAGTTTCGGCGACAACCAGGAGTAAGTAGGATATAGCTGAAGGCATTAAAGTCTCCCAGTAGAAGTTATAAAGGATATCATGGCATCACGTATTCGAGGTTGGGTGCCTGAAGTAGCCCTACTTACATTCGAGTGTCTACTCGCTGCCCGAACATATTATTGTAGGTACGCAGTTACCCGAAACTCTTGCTATTGTGTGGATCATAGAAATACAAAGGTCATGGACATTTGAATGCCTTGGTTAATGCAGGGGGCGGGAAAGTATCAGTGTTGGATACCATGCACCTACTTGACAAATATATCTGCACAAACATACGGCCTTCCTCAAGGACAACCATGACACTGCTCCAGACTCCCTGAATTCGCTGCTTCAGATCAGGGCACATACGTGGTTTTATCATTTGTAAAATGGAAGAAAAGCTGTTTTCAAACATTGAAAGCACTGTATCAGCTAATATATTTTGTGTTTAAAGAGTAAAGTGCAATCACTACAAAGTCCTTTTTGAGTACGATACTAAGGGGCACTTGCAAGTTCAAACTATAAGTGTGTTGATACAAACTTACACCTCTACTTATTCTGTAGCTCATTTTAATATATTTATAGAATATATGCCCGTGCGATTTATTAGAATGCCGGGCAATTTATCGTCACTACGAAGTAGGTGCTATTGGACCTCATCTGACGTTTTTCCTTATCTCAAAGTCGAAGTGTATTAGACCCTTGAACCAGTGTAGTGACCTATGGTCCCACGGAACCTCTCTGATGCGTTTTATTCTCCCCTAAACAACACCACCTTACCGTTCACCCCACTTATCCATTTATTAGGCGTTACATAATGTCATATCCTGGTACCTTAAGACGACGACACATCTTGGTGGTCTATGTATGTTCAGAAAGTCTCTCCTATAACAACATTAAAATACCTCCCCGCCCCGTTGCCAAAACAATTCCGCACCACGCTGACAATACAACCAAGTACGTTACATAGAATGCAGCAGCATGAGGCACTCTCAAGGTTATCCGAGTCCACTTGTATTAAAAGCAATAACATAGAGGCCGCTACTCTATCTTGTACGGTGGAGTCACTTTTTGAACGCACTCATATCTGACTTATACTGCATCAAGGATTGCACAACCGGTGGCTTTTCAAAGTTAGGAAATATAAGCATATTTAAATAGAACATGGTTTGTTACGTTATACGTATACATTTGAAACCCTTGTTCAAGAGATAAGAACTTGGCACACTCATTGCATTAACATGGTCAAGCTGCATATATACTCTTCTAGAAACGGCCAAAGTTTAACCTTTCAAGCAACTCTGGGTGGTAAGAGAGTTTGTAAGATTGTAACTCGCCTAAGATAAAGGTAAGGGTCAAAGTTTTTACATAAGCTACGAGCCAGCCCAGCTTGAAATATTTAACTTTCCCAACAACCCCATCTCCAATACGACATTACACGGTCCTCACTTTTAAAGATAAAACTCAGTATTGAATAAACATGCAGAGTCGCTCAATGCAACAGACCGTGATGCTTTATGTACAAAATAGACGTAATTTCAATGCATATTAAACTTTAAAACTGCATAATTGCATTTTTATTTTAAACAATAAAAGATTTAGCAATAAATGTTGGCCATTTTTAAACTAAAGTATGTTATAGAGGGAATTAGATTTAATGTGTACTCATTCAGGAACAGAAATTGAAAATCTAAAAAAGGTATGGGAAGTAGAAGAAGAATAAATAAGGGTTTTAACTATTCATCATATATATATATATATATATATATATATATATATATATATATATGAGTACAATTTTTGTCATTTTTTAACTACCATAGCCATTTTGTCCAAAATGGGAATATCTGGACAGCCCCTTGCCTGCATAAAATCGAGTTGAATAATTGATGAGTGGACGAAGGGAATATCTGCAGTAGTTGTTTCCGGACCGGGTCGTGAAGACAGGTTCGTTACAAGACGTGACAAACCTGTTATGTTGTGTAATGTACATGAAGTGAATACGATGTACATTATTTACACGATTTTTTAAAAGATATTAAGATTTACCGTTTATTTATATAATTAACTTTTAGTTATAATAAATAAAAATTAAGACGACTCAGAACGACAATGACAATGACGAAGACCTCGACTGAAAAGGAATTAATGATTTTCAAGAGAATTATTTATGATTTTGTAATGTACTTGTTTATTTACTCTATGATATATACAAAATGCATATGGTATACACAAGCACAATGTTTTTACAATAATAAAACCTAATAAAACCTTAATATTATATTAATAATATTAAACATGACATTTGGCAAAATTAAATTTTTAAAATTAATGAGTGAAAAAAGGAAATAACTTTGTAATTTATAATTAATATTATACGCACGAGAATGTTAGAATGATAAGAGTTACCCTGTATTTGTATCAACAAAAATGTCCTCAACAAATTACTAATGCTTCATTTGGCTGTAAATTCATAAATAAACACTATAAGAAGTTTTTTCCACTTTCTGAAAAGTTAAGGAAGATGTACTTGTTCCCTTTTACCACGTACCGATTCAATTTTAGAGTTACGAAAATGAAAAACGTCCTCAAGGAAACCAATTCTTAAGTAACAAAACGTCGACTGAAGACATAAAGCCAAAACACTGTCATAATCGTGGAATTCTTATCTCAGCATAAACCTCCAAGTAGGAACCACTGCTTCGTCCTTTGTTAATAAACAGCTTTAACGAGTGGGCGGGAATAGCTATGTAAATTAACCACCTATCCTACATACTTGCATTATTAGACAGTTTCTATTCAACCTGTAGCAGGGTGGGAAATAGCGTTGTATTAAATATCCAAGTTGCCTTCACGTGTTGCTTCATGCAAATTTCGGTTGTATCAAGAATCTCTTTTTTCCTTCAAATCCTATATTTCGATTTATTGTTGGTTCCAAATATAAATGTTCCATGTCAATTTCTTAAAAATCAGAGATCTTTCGAGCCATTACTTTCAGCAGAGTATCCGAAGCACTTGTGAATGTATTGACGTAGATAAACACTTGAGTAAAGGTATGATGATACGTGTTTAAAGGCCGATACTAGAGCCATCTGTGCTTCGTACTAACCCTGTTGCTATAGGGGATATCAAAGAGTAAACTCTTAGCTTCAGATAATTCATCTAAACATATTTGTACTTGTAAAGGGAGAGTGCATCTGTTCACGTTTTGAAATAGCCCGCTTTTTCTTTTTGTACCAACTCCTCTACGAGGCTGCAAATCATCATAGCTACTAACCTTGTTGACTGCTGTTCGGTACAGTTCATTGAACCACGAGTATATCCGTGAAATTCACAGAGATTACGCGATATCTAGTTATTATAGACATTTAATTTCTCCATTTTATCATTTTCACTTTTGTCTCAAATGCGGTAGATTTTACCGGTTCTAAGGTTACAACAGACTCGATATACTTTATAGATTCAAACGACTTTAATCTACTAAGGCCACTAAGGCTGTAACTGAATCTGAGATAATTGAGATCAACTTCGAACTATGACAATAGTATTAGATTGAAACGCCTTTGATCTAAGCGATAATAGAATAAGCCGGGAAAAGGAACATTTACGGAATTAATCACCAGTATGACGTTAAATCCAACCCCTAATTAAAGGGATTAGTCTTATATAGCTATAATAAAATAATTTTATATAAAAGAAAACGTTTTGTAAATAGATCAATAATCAATCTGTGTTTGTAATTGCAAAGATAAAGGTAAAGTAACAGAAGTGTTTCATAACCTCTTGTAGTGGCGTGTAGCTGTCCCATAACTTACAACAGCTCGGCCCGAATCTACGTTGAATATCAGAGTTTATGGTGCACATACAGCAACGCCTCGACATCTTAATTTTAAATTTAAAAAAACATTTTATCTTTACAAGTTTTTTTAGTAATGTCAGTGAGCATGGTAAATATAGATAAATGTGAAAGTTTAATAAAAAAATTGCAGTTTTAAGCATAGACTGAGAAAATCTATTTTACATGCATGATTTTTTTAGCTACCTTTGAACATCTTAGTTAGGGTCACGGTAGGGACAGGTCTTGTAAGCTGAGTCGTGTCCCTGATGTATATACCTACTTACTAACGTGGTGTGTAATTGTCTCACACCCAACCAAGGGTACAAATAATTGAGAAAGAACATTTGAAACATAAGATGAATTAATAAAGGGAGACGTCTACCCGTCTTTAATTGTGAGAAAGCTACAATAATCATGTGAGAAGAGGCTAGATGGTAATTAGAGTAATTAGAGAAGAGGCATTAGAAAGCGAGGTAAGATGTACAGAAGTGTCAAAAAGAACGCTTTGAACCCCTACAACTAAAAAAATTATTTTAAATATGCTCCGATATATATTAAACAATTTCCATTTATAGCAACCAGCGTTTTAACTTGTTTTACAATGGAGGTGTTATAACATAAACAATTAATTTTATCTCATTATTACTACATTAATATATTTGATTAAACATAAATTGCACTTATATTATCCATATATATAATTTCGTAAGCCCAAAGGTTAGAGAACAATTGTAAGAGCTTGGAAGATTGTACAGATCTAGAGAATAGCTGAAATTAAAGGTATTGACACGAAGGAGCGGGGGAAAATAAATGTTTTTCTCAATTTACAACATTTATAGGGTTTTGAGGAACTTAAAATACCCAAAACATCCATAGGAAAATCATTGCAATGAAAAACTGCGAGTATGATTTTCAAATATTTCAGCTGAGTACAGCTGAGAAACAGCTGTGAAAATTTTTTATATAGGTTAATGACAAATCACAAACATTTAATTCATGATTTTTCTATAAAAAAAGCACGAATTAATTGTTACTATCTGTCATAGCCTATATAAAAAATTAATAGCTATCAACAGACATTAAATAACAATATTACCCTTACAAATATTAATGAAAAACAGCTGAGTAGCCTACAAATATTTTAACAGTATTTTGAGGATAATTAGAAATATGAACTTGGAATCAGGTCTACTCATGGAGTACGTCTTATCGTACTAGATATGTTTGACAAATTTATTAAATTAAAAATAATAAATTTTTCTGGTAAAAACATATTTTGTCAAAAATTAAATTATATATCAACAGATCCTCGTTAGTCATTTCAAATTAAAAGGAACCAAATTACTTTACGACTTGCATTTTCCATAACTATAAATAAGGCTCAGGGTCAAACATTCCTAAGAGCAGGGCTTCAATGGACCAAAGCTGTTGTTACACATGGTCACCTTTATGTTGCTCTAGGTTGAATAAAATCTCAAGATATATTAAACATAGATATTGAAAATAGGGGTCAAAAAAATGAAATTGAAAACGCATTTGCAAAAATATAGTTTATAAGGAAATTATTTTATGAAAAAATTGAGATATATTAAATTCGATTTGTATTAAAAAATAAAATTACAATACAAAAGTTTAAAATTCAATAAGAATACGGTAATTTGCCCCTACAAACCCTAGTATGTATATGTTTATAGAGTACATACATACTAACATTGAGGTGTGACGGGGAGATATAGCTTGTAGGTCACTCGTGTAGCCTTGCAAAGGTTTTGTTTTCATCTCCCCTTACAACCTCTACACTTCAGGAGGTTTTTACATCCTTACCTTTCTGCTATCTTGTATAAGATGTAGGTCACTCGTGCGACCTTGCAAGGGTTTTGTCTTAACCCTCCCTACATCCTCTACGCTTCAGGGGATTTCTACATTTTTACCTATTCCTATTTATAATCAAGAACACCTGCTATCCTGCACAGCTATAAACATACTAACTAATCTTCTTAAAAATGTAAGAAAAAGAAATGAGCCAATATTCGTAGTTGCCCCGCTCCATACAATGACACTCCGAGTGTTGGGTAAACACTACTCCACCACTCCTTTAGAGGTGAGGTTACTCCTGGGGACGACTCTGCAAAGCCATGATCTTTCCTCCATCTTAAAACCAGGACCTCTATGTCACTACACTACTCCAACTGCCATTCACAAACTCTTCCTTAGCATTCACTGGCAACAATTGCAAAATAATAACCATAAGGTCCTTACGAAATACCACTATTTATTCTCCTTGAACATGATTAACTCGTTCTAGCTACAAACCGACTGTAAAACAGCTTTGTTTGTTCATTGTTATTGGGTTATGTTTGCACTTGTTGTTATGTTATTTTCCTTTCTCTACTTTTAACAAATCGCTTACAAAGTCAGTAAACACAGCAAACTTGATATATGTCCATCTCTTTGTGTACTTTCCTGATGTAAAACTTATTCATGTCTTTCAAAAGGATTAAAAAGCTAAAGGAGGAATTTAAAATACTGTTATAAGAGGAAGTAAAGAGGATAAAAGTATAAAAAAAGATAACTGTTAGAGTAGGTTAAAGTTGTTTACAAGCAGAAATTAATTCTGTAAGATTTGCTAAGTCTTTTTTAAGAATTTCAAATTTCTTATTCTAAAATATCTTTACTTTAGTATCTACAGATATTTAGTGCTTTGCATAATGTAAATAGTAAATAAATGAATATTTTATAATAAAATCGTTTTGCAACGGGCATTTCCTGACTCTCTGTTTAATAGAAATATATTACTTTTATTATTATAACTTTGCGAACACTCATAATATATATTTTCGCGAATAGATTACGTAATCTTGGACTAAATGTAAATCACAGATTGACTCTGAATATCCACAAGTATATGAGAAGTAATTATAAACACGGCAAAGTTGGCGTGACTCATGCAAACAAGACCATTGCGTGACCTCTGCTCCACATTAGGTTTTGATTGCAATGGATGTTTATTTTATTAATAAAGCCGATCCAGCATTGATGTAAAATTTTTTATAACTGAGAGTAAACAGAAGGAATATATCAATCATAAGAACCCAAGTCATAGCTTTGGAAGGCTGAAGTTTAGCATCAAATTTGGAAAAGTAATTCTCTAGTCCTTAACAAGTTTTTCATGAAATGCGTCCAGTTAAAATCATCGTACGCTGACACTGCTATCTTTACATTTTTACCGTTCATTTTTCTGCAGTATGATCGTGATGTGCCAACAAAATCCTCGGCAACGCGATAATTCCATTTAATATAATAAACGTATTTAAGTCACACTACCCTTATATTTTATATAATTTCTAAATTTCGGCAATATGATTCGTATAGTTTACAAGTATCATCATATGTCTTCAATATGATCCTCACATTTAGGCAATATGATCCTTATTTTCAATATGATTCTCATACTTCACCAAATTTAGTACTTATATAACACACGATCCTCATATTTCAAACTCATACAACCTCTTATACAAACCTCATGTTTCACATGATTCTCATACTTCACCAAATTTAGTACTTATATAACACACGATCCTCATATTTCAAACTCATACATCCTTTTATACAAACCTCATGTTTCACATGATCCTCATATGTTGGCTCTAATATCCTTATATTGTATATGGTTATCATACTTCTGCAATACAACCTCATATTGGTTATCATTGGTTATCATTACACCACATATTATTCTAATAGTTTGTCTATACAATCCTTATACTTCATATAATCCTAATACTTTATATTCCTGCTACAAGACAGTAGTAATGGGTATACTTTATCCCCCCAATGAAAGAGCAGTATTTCTTACCCCCACCCCTTCCTAAGCCCCGCCCCTTTTGTTTGATAGGTCGATGGTAGTGAAGATGGCATCGACGCCCCGCCCCTGGTGCTGGTGGAGGAGCGGAAGGGCCATCTTGTTCTGGTTGTGAGGTGAGTTTGGAAAAAATATAATTCTTGGTTCGGGAATGGAACCTAGGACGTTTGGTTTGCTGGCGTGTGACGCTAGCGACTGAGCTACGAGTCGTTCAGTTGTGTGTAACTGTACGATTGTGGTACAAGTAGGTCTTGGGAATGTTGGAAATTTCGGTTGTATAAAATAAGAGTAATACGTGTATTTTAATAAATATGAATTTATTGTCTCAAAAAATAAAAATATATTGACAAGGACAAATACGTAATTTAAATTATTCCAGGTTTAGAAATAGTCGGTAGCGTCTGTCAGCAGGTTTCCTGCATATGGGACACCTCTGCACCCTTTCCGCACACTGGTTGCAATACACGTGACCGCAGGGTATGATGGCAGTGCATGGTGGTCTTTCTAAGCAGACAGTACAGTCTGCTATACGGTAGCCGCTGTTTCGGTATCCGTCGTTCTGCTCTTCTGATGTTCTCTGTTTCAACATACAAAACAAAGAAGATAATTTATATTATTGTAAATGAATAGCATAAATATCAGTTTTTACAAATTGTAACACTTACGGCTACGAATGAAGGGATTCGATCGGCCATTATAGCCTCCGCTTCAGCGACAGCCACTCTTCTTCGGCCCTCTTCAAGAAGTTTGTCCAGATCGCTCATCATGATCCTCCATACGCCGACTGCGTAGAAGTTTTGTTCATATCCGTCTCTTTGAAACGCTGTCTCTAAGTCTGATACTAGCCTTTTTAGTATCTGCAGTGCATCAGCCGATACGTTACGAGCTGCAGTTGCACGTGCATTTCCCACAGCCGTCTAAGAAAATTAATTAGAAATGAAATTCATTTATAATCCTTTGATAGTACAGCTATTATCATCGTACAATAAAACTTACTGAATATTGAGGAGGATATCTTGTCCTACTTCCTAAGCAAAGGAAACAGTCAATACGAGAATGCTCGTGTCCTTGTATGTGTTGCAATTCCTCCTCTAGTTCACCCGAATGAGACGCTCGATCTCTATTTACAACGTGATTTAATAATGCAGCCTATAAAATACAATTTATTTTAGTAATGAAAAATAAGAAGATAACAGTAATAATTCATTAAGAATACAATAATCACCGGTGTTGGGTGGTCGGTGTTAATACGATCAGCCAAAGGTCCTCTGGTTCTAGACGGAGTGTTTGTTCCCTGAAAGAAAAACGCTTATTAGATGAAACTGTTAATAATCTAAATTGTTTGGAAACAGTAAAGGCAGTTCATTAATAATCACCGATGTTGGGTGGGCGGTGTTGCTACGATCAGTCAAAGGTACTCTAGGAGGAGTCGTAATGTGTGTTTCCTGAAAGGAAAAAAGCTTATTAGATATGAAAATGAAACTGTTAATAATCTAAATTGTTTATAATTACCTGTGACGTAGTCTCCCTGCTCTGATCAACCATCGATTGGCGTCTATGGTACGGTGTCCATGCAGCCCTTCGTAATATTGATGGGCTACGTCTGTTACGATCGATTTCGTTAGTATGATTGTCTAATTCTTCCCAAATGCCCGTTTCATCGTAGCTAGAATCATCGTTGTTTGTTGTGTCATTAGACTGAAAATCAATGAAAAATTGCAATAACGAAACATAAAAACTTTAACAAAAAAAAAACACGCTATTTCATACTCACCTCTGATTGATTTCGTCTATCGGTCATCGTGTTTCTGAAATAAATCGATAGTTTCTGAAATAAATCGATAATTAAGTATTTGTTTAAAAGAGTATTCGTTAATCAAGTCAGCTCCCCCCGTGGGATGAACTCTAATAGTTCGTCCCAGTGAAAACATCGTATTTCCATTATCACCATGTCTTACCGAAATTTCTCCAACTCCGGAAGAATATTTCACTATAGCAGTATCGTTTCGGAAAAAAGTAGTCTTTTTTATATCGTCATCAAAGTCAACTTGAACAGATTAACGGTTGTTACGAGCACAGGTAATACCGTATTCTTTATTCAACGCCAACGACTTTAAAGGCACCAAAATTCGCTCGTAAACCGGAACCGCTCAAGCCAGCTCCCCGTGGGACGAACTCTAATAGTTCGTCCCAGTGAAAACAGCTCCAGCCACGCTGTGATCAGTGGTGACCACTCCATTAAAATATGTCACCCCCTTGAATATAAACAAGATTTACGGCCGTATTTCCATTATCACCGTCTTACCGACATGACGTGTAATGACAAATTTGCATTTCTCCAACTCCGGAAGATCGGAATCTTTCACTATAGCGGTATACCGTTTCGGAACAAAGTAGTCTTTTTTATATCGTCGTCATCAAAGTCAACCTGAATAGACGAGCCATGAACGGTTGTTACGAGTTTCACACAGATAATGCCGTATTCTTTATTCAACGCCAACGACTTTAACGACACCAAAACTCGCTCGTAAACCGGAACCGCATTGAACCGGTTAACTGCCGAATTTTCGGAGAGCTGACTTGCAGTATTCATAATTAAGATAAAACACACACAACGCACCTAACTGCAAAGCGCTGAAGACTGATGCTCTCTGTATGTTGGTACCGGCTTATATACTGTGCAACTCCCCACGCGTCCTCTGTGTAGTTGCCCAAAGCGGCTGTGTCACGCAACGGAAAGTTTAGAAATCATTGACCTTTTCCCACACTCGAGGTTGTGCCGTGTGAAATCGTTGAACTTTCACTCCCACTCGCGGTCGTGCAGTGAAAGGATTAGAAATCGCTGACCTACTTTCACTCCTACTCGCGGCCGTGCAGTGATTAGAAATCGCTGGCCTATGTCTCCCACTCTAAACAGGTTGCTATATAAACCCGTATATTACAGGTAGGACAGTATACTCCGGTCTCATTCAGACTGCAAAGAGGTAAGTGTGATTGTTATTCTATCTCTGTTTCTAATAAACAGTTAGCTATATAACAGTTAGCACAGTATACTCGGGTCTCATTCTGACTGCAAAGAGGTAAGTGTGATTGTTATCCTATCTCTGTTTCTAATTTGACTTCTTAAAATAAAACCTATATTATGGCCGTGTATATTTTTTCTAATGTGGAAACCTATGTAAAGAAATTCCGTTTATACGGGAATAAAATTGTTTTTAAATTCAATACACCCCCTGAAGGTGTAGGAGAGATTGAATGGGTTAGACAGGGACTTCAAGAGTTGGTTGAATCTATGAGTAGGGGTACAACAGACGAAGATCGACTTGGGTTTACTATGACTAGCATAAACTTTAAGAATCGTACACCTGGGTACGTAGCCTTCAGGCCTGCTTCGGAATTAACGTCAGACATTCTTTGGGACGTTTTTGGTGGAATAATCCAGAGTAACGCTGAGGGATTTATTTCAGGTGATACCTTCCAGGTATCGTGTACCAAGGTTAGAGTACCTGTAGCGCGGGGTCGAAGTAGGCGTGGGATTTACAATAACTTTGGCGAAGAGTGTCACAGCAGAACGGGAATCGTTGTAATTAAAAATAAAGATGCTTTGTGCTTGCCTTGTGCTCTTGTGGTTGGCATTGCTCGGGCGCAAAATGATAAAGAATATAAAGCTATAATACAGAACAAAGGTAAACGTCAGACCGTTAGGGCACAGCAACTAATGGCTGACGCTAATGTAGAAATTACCGAGTCAGGTGCGGGTGTGAATGAGTTACAAGCGTTTCAAAATCATTTAACTGAATATAAAATCACGGTGTACAGTTACGGTAGTAGAGGTAGGCATGTGTTTTTTGAAGGTAATGTGAACAATCCCAAGTATAAAATAAATTTGCTATTTCACAAGTCCCATTTTAATGTGATTACCAGTTTAACTAGCGCGTTTGCGTGTCATTTCTACTGTGAAGCATGTCGGACACCGTACAACACTTTAGGCAAACACAAATGTTCAGCTACCTGTTATTCATGTAAACGGACTCCACCGTGTGTGCTAGACGACAACGGTGGTATTCAATGCGGTGACTGTAACCGTCAATTTATGAACCAGCAATGTTACAACACACATTCCGTAAGCGTCTGCAAGTATATTAAAAAATGTCTAATGTGTGAGAAGGTAATATTTACTACAGACCGTAAAAGCACACATCAGTGTGGAGAGGTTTATTGTAAAATGTGCTTAGAGTACAAGCCGGCTAACCATCAGTGTTACATGAAAATCAATACACAAAAGCCTCCAGTTAAAGATTTCATGTTTCTATTTTTCGACCTGGAAACGCGTCAAGACGAAGTCCTTGATAGCTCTCACGTGCACAGGGTAAACTTATGCATTTCTCAACAGTACTGTTGGAAATGCGTAAATGGCGAACGTTGCCGTAATTGTACGCCACGAACTCGTGTTTTTAAAGAGAGTCCAGTTGAAGGGTTCATGGCCTACATAATGGATGCGCGTAAAACGTTTAAAAAGGTGTGCGTTATCGCTCATAATGGACAGGCATTTGATTTCCAATTCCTTTTGAAATACGTTCTGGAAGAAACTCAGTTTACACCTGAATTGATAATGCGTGGAACTAGGATTATAAAGATGGAGATCGATAACATAAAGTTTATTGATTCTCTAAACTATATGCCAATGGCATTGTCTAAACTCCCTGAAGCGTTTGACCTACCTCCCGAAAAAAAGAAGGGTTACTTTCCCCACCTTTTCAACACAGTGGCCAATGAAAATTATGTAGGTCCTATTCCAGCAAAGGAATACTACTGTCCTGACTCAATGTTCGAAAAGAACAATACAAAATTCTTACAGTGGTACGATGAACAGGTCTTCAACGGTTATGTATTCAATTTTCAAAGGGAAATATTCGAATATTGCCTCTCTGATGTTGATATATTAGCTCAAGCCTGTATAAAGTTTCGTGCTTCGTTCTTGCAGGAATGCAATGTAGATCCGTTTCTCGAGGCCGTCACTATTGCTAGCGCGTGTAGCCTAGCGTTCAGAAGAAATTTTCTCAAGCCAAACACAATAGGCATACTGCCAAAGAATGGATACAGACTCGTCGATAAGCAGTCCACCATTGCTCTACAGTGGCTCGCATGGATCGAAGACCAGAAAGGCTATCGACTGGAGCATGCTGGTAGAGGTCGTGAAATTAAAGTAGATGGTATAAAGGTTGACGGACTACGTGACCAAACGAAGACCGTATATGAATTTCACGGCTGTTACTGGCACGGATGTCCAAACTGTTACACATTTGGGCGTGATTCACCTCTAATCGACGACCCGTCAGACACTCATAGTGCTCGACTGACCAGGAATAAAGCTAAGACGGCTAAGTTGTCCCGTCATTATAATGTTGTCGAGTTGTGGGAGTGTGAATTTTATAGGATGAAAAAAATAAACAAAAGGATGGCATACCTTGATTCCCACCCTCTAATACATCTCACACCACTAAACCCTCGAGATGCGTTTTTCGGCGGTCGTACGGGGAATGTAAAATCGTACCATATGTGTCAGGAGAACGAGAAGATTCGGTACATTGATGTTTGTTCCTTGTACCCCTGGGTGTGTAAGTACCGAGAATATCCGATAGGACATCCGCAAATACACGTCGGTAATAATGAGTGTAGAGCCGCAGGAATGTCTGCTGACGGCCTCCTGAAATGTACAGTCCTACCTCCTCGGGATTTGTATCATCCAGTGCTGCCGGTCAGGATGAACGATAAATTGATGTTCATCCTATGCCGTACATGTGGTGAGAACCTTATACCTGGAGACTGTACTCACTCTCTTGACGAACGGACGTTGACAAGAACATGGACTATGGACGAGATACGCAAAGCTGTGCAGAAAGGTTACGTGATATTGGAAATGTATGAGCTCTGGCAATACGAAATGGCTTCATTTGACAAAGGGAACGGACTGTTTACCGACTATATTAATAAATTTTTAAAAATAAAGCAGGAGGCTTCAGGTTACCCAGAGTGGTGTCGTACTGAACAAGACAAAATAGACTATGTTCAAAGCTATTTCGACAACGAGGGGGTTAGACTTGACCCGATGAAAATTGAAAAAAATCCTGGTGCCAGGTCGTTGGCTAAATTAATGTTAAACTCCTTTTGGGGTAAGTTTGGACAACGTGAAAACCAGCCAAAGACTACAATAGTAAGAGAGCCGAATGAACTGTTCAACTTGTTAACGTCACCGTCAATTGATGTAAACAATATACAAGAGGTTAACGAGGACGTTGTCGTAGTGAACTGGTGCTACACCGACAACACCTGTGATGTACTACCAACAGTAAATGTCGTTCTCGCTGCATTTACTACAGCCCATGCTCGTCTTAAGCTCTATGAGTATTTGGACGTGTTAGGATCACAGGTCCTCTATTACGACACAGATAGTGTAATTTATCTCCACAAAGACGGTACGCACGATGTATCAACAGGAGACTACTTGGGACAGATGACAGACGAACTGGCAGACTATGGTCCTTCTGCATATATAACAGAATTTGTTTCGGGAGGTCCGAAAACGTACGGTTACAAGGTAATGTGTCCGGAAAATGACAAAACCGTTACAGTTTGCAAAATTAAAGGACTGACTTTAAATCTCCGCACCTCGGGTTATTTGAATTTCGATTCTTTAAAGAAATTAGTATTGAATGAACAAACAGAGGAGGATAGCATAATGGTCACTGAACCGCGTATACGTCGCAGAAAGGATCATGATGTTATTACTGTGTGTGAAACAAAAATGTTCAGAACCACAGGTGCGAAAAGAAAACGTAACGGGGGTTTTGATACGCTACCTTATGGGTACTGTAAGGTTCCACGCCTAGAATGATTCCCATCATTCTGAACGGTATTGTGAAATCAAGTCGTTCCATTTTAGTTTTTGTATGACCTATGCTGTGTGGAGATCCTAGGTTGAATGAATGGGCCCTCTGTCACGGTCTAAACGCCTATAAGGCTGTGTGAATAGCTAAGTGTTGTAGCAACAAAAGAACATAGCTTCTGTTGTGGCAATGTCAGACAGATTGTGTTTTTGTATTGAATAAAATACCTTTTTACAAAAGGTATAAAATATTTGTTGCACGTGTGTGTGTGAAACCTAGGTTGAATGGTCCTCTGTCTCGACTTAATCGTCTATAAGACTGAATGTGTGTGTGGATGGGATTTAAAGTAAAATTGAACGACAAAAACCGACCGCCAGAGAGGATAGGCCTTGGAATGCTTCCCGGGTACGCTTCCAAAAACAAGAACGACTTCGGACTGTACCTCCTGGGTGTTGATGGAAACCTAGTCAGTTGGTTTAAAAGTACCAAAAGTAAAATCAGGGTGGTCAGTTTTGAAATGAACGTTAGACGTGCTATTGCTAACGAGCTTCATAAGCCGGCTCGTAGAAACTTTAAAACACGTAGTGTTACTTTGAAAGGTGTAAACGATCTTTATCAAGCTGACTTAGTTGAGATGATTCCCTATGCAAAGGAAAACAAAGGCTATAAGTATATATTGACTATGATTAACTGTTTATCAAAATTTGCGTTTGCGGTGCCGATAAAATCTAAAACCGGTTCCTAAGTAGCTTCAGCATTAAAGCCTATACTAGAGAAACACAGTATGAAGCATTTTCAGACCGATCAGGGTAAAGAATGGTTTAACAAATCTGTTCAAAACTTATTGAAAACCTTTAAAATTAATCACTATCACACTTACACCGAGAAAAAAGCTTCCATCGTAGAAAGGTTAAACAGAACTTTGAAAAGTAAAATGTGGTTAGAATTTACGGCTCGCGGTAGTCATAAATGGACTGATTTTTTAGATGATATTGTGAAGTCATACAACAAAACCGTACACAGTACTATTGGTATGAAACCGTGTCAGGTGAGAAAAAAACATGAAGCCATGCTGTTGGCTAGAATAAACGAGAAAGTAAATAGTCGTACTATACCTCAATCGCGATCATTCCAGGTAGACGATAGAGTTAGAATATCCAAATACAAAAAAGTTTTTTCGAAAGGATTTTATCCAAACTGGACGCAAGAAGTATTTACCGTGTTCGCTGTTGTACCGTCCTCACCTAAAACCTACATTTTACAAGATTCGAGAGGTGAAATATTAAAAGGTGGGTTTTATGCTGAAGAATTAAGTCGAACAAATGTTGGCGACGTTTATTTGGTGGAAAAAGTTTTGCGCCGGAAAGGAGATAAGGTTCTTGTGAAATGGCAAGGTTTCGATAAAACCCACAACTCGTGGGTAGATAAAAATAAACTTATACTGTGAAACATTGTACCACATCCGGCAAGCCGCCCATGCGCATCCGGCCATGTGCAAGCGCTGACGTCAATGGAAAAGTACTGGTCGCGATTGCTTTGTCCCAACTGACCTTGTCCGCATCCGACCCCGAGCATGCGATTGGAAAAGTACTAGCTGCAGAGACAATGTGTCACAATTGCTTTATACTGCAATAGAATATATGTTTCAAAAATAAATATTAAGCCTTTCGCACAATTGATTCATTCTGGTTACGTCTTTCGAGATGCGTGTAGTGATTGCTCCATATACGATGCAGCTACATAATTTCGACGCTTATGTAGGTGAAAAGGAGAAACGAATTCGTCACAGTCCCCTATTGCCCAACACTATTAGAGCAATTGTGTGTGGTCCTTCAAATTGCGGCAAAACAAATGTAATTTTCAATCTTTTGTTCGAGGCAAACGGACTGAAGTTCGCCAACATTTATATTTTTTCAAAATCACTTCACCAACCGAAATATAAGTTTCTGTCTAAGGTGATGGAAGAATCGGGTATCGGTTATTTTCCGTACAGTGATAACGACAACATCATAAATCCACATGAAGCGGAACCAAATTCCATTATGATTTTTGACGATATACAGTGTGAAAAACATGATAACATACGTAATTACTTCAGTATGGGAAGACATAGCTCAATTGACTCTTTTTATCTCGGTCAAACGTACAGTAGGATTCCCAAACATTTAATCCGAGACAATACCAACCTGATTGTTGTATTTAAACAGGACGATATGAATTTAAGACACATTCATTCGGATCACGTAGGCACGGACGTGTCGTTTAACACTTTCAAAAAGCTCTGTGCAACAGCCTGGAAAGACAAATTAGGTTTTATAGTAATAGATAAAGACAGCGATATAGATCAGGGTCGATACAGAATTGGGTTCGATTCCTTCGTAAAAGATTTATAATGCTTATATACACTTATAATGATATTTCGCCATATGCTAATAGCGGCACTACCAAAACACCAAAATCAAATTTGTGTTGTTTCTATTATCCCGATAAGAAGAGGTTTTGCGGGAACTACTGTAGCCGGACGAATAGACATGGACATGTATTTAATAGACGCTGCTGGAGACATAAGCGGTTCGGGTCGTACAGCAAGAGTTTGCCGCCTATAATTCTGTTAATGATCACATCCGCAAATAGAATTTTTAATCGAGACATTTGGATTAGGTTCATGCACGAATGTGATAAAGGAGGTGTACCATTTGAATTGATATTATACAATGAATACATGTTGAAAGGAACTGTTCGGCATCCACAAAACTTGGTATCCAGATTCCGGCCGTTTCCTGATTTTTTCAATCGGACACTGACTCCCAGTCACGGAGGCATAGAGTACACGCAAGTATACCTCGACATGTTACAGTACAGCTGTTCATTACCGTACGCGTCCCGTTGTGTAGTAATCACGGAAAGGACAATTCCCATAGTCGGTCCTATAAAGACGTACAAGCTTATCAGCAGTGTAAAGTGTTGTGTAGACATTAGCTACAATGTGAAATACGGTCCTAGACCTTCGTCGCTACCTTTACGCAGTAGAGGTAAATTTTACGAGGCTGTAAATAATAAGGCACAAGGTGTGTTTACAACCGAATTTCTAAAGGCCGCCCTGCCGACGGTGCCTAATCAGTGTCATCATTTCGGCTTGTCTTTTGACGGATCAAAATATACTGTTGTCGATCGTAGGCAACTTCAAATGTGGTGCACATACACGGGGGCAAATACTGATGAGTTTCTGCTTTTGAATAGTTATCTTCTCGAAAACTCTATACCGACGCTAAAACGGTACATGCAAGATATGCCCAGAGATGATAATCTAATAGTAGCCGAAATACCGCAATGGCGCGAAAATATAAAACGTACCTTTGTCTTTAGGAGCGCCGAGAAGGTGGAAAGTATACCATATTTTGACAACAACATGTACAGATACTGCCGAGGTTTATCGTGGAGCAACCCGAAATTGATGAAAGCGTCCGCATCGCAGGTTGTACAGTACCTATTGCGTGAAAAGCGTTACGCTGCGTTTTTTCGATCTTTGGAACTGTCTTAAAAACTATCTGATAGTCGAGTTACGGGTCATTTCGCAATATGACACCAAAGGAGGAGCAAGTTATTTCTGAGATCGCCCGTCTGAGGGAGACCATCAAGAGAAAGTATCTTCAGATAAACTTCGGCGATGCAGATGCTGAACGGATTTTGACTAAACAATATAGCCCTATCATTAAGGAAATTTCGAAAATTCGTCGTCCACAGCCGAAAATGGAAATTAAAAAAGAAGAAGAAATGGATGTAGACATGGAGGATGATGCTTCACAAACCCATGTTCCGAAATTCATCGATACCGAAGTAATAGCTGAATCAACAGATGAGCCTGGACCTTCAGTTACACCGGTGCGCCAAAGTAGTGTTGTTAAAGAGCTACTATCAACACCGGCGGGCCAGGAAGATAGTGTTCGTTATGTCCATACAATGTTCAAACATCGTCTACCGCGGACCTACGTGTTGAGAATGATTAAAGACAATAGGAATACAATTGATAACACATACGGTCCTCGAATAACAGGAGACGGTACTGTTATGATAGGCGACAAGTATATAAGGTTTGACGAGGAAAACGGTGACATCATCATCGACGCGGACACTTACAAGGGAACCGAAGGGCTCTATGAATTGATATTTATGCGCAAACCCGATGAAACATTATACACAAAGGCCGACCTGAACACCTATAAACAAATCTATGAACAAACCAGTGCTCATAGGAAAGGTTATAATCCGCTCTTAGCCATAAACCGTGCTAGTAAATCCGCCAAGTACAAGGCAATTATATCGAGATTATTTCCGCCGACCGGTTTGCATAGCGGTAAAGGTTATGCGTATTGGGACAACCCTAACGAACTCCGTGACAGGTTACGACTACTTTTGTCGTCTCAAGAGGTAGGTCATACGGGCCATGAGAACGAAATTGCCTCCATTATAGAAGAGCTGAGGGAAGCGGGTCTTATAAAAGGCAGTGGAAATAGAAAAATTAGGACATTAATAAGATGAGCGTCGATAAGTTTGGACGTTTTTCGGACCAGGTTACCGCTCCCCATCCCCATCATCATCAGCACGGGATAGGTCTGACCCCCGATGGTAATCATTATGACGCGATAGGCAAGTTATTGCGCAATGTTGGTGATCCTATTGAGGACAGCGATGCCGTCAATGCGGGTACGATAGCGAAAAAATGTTTAGGTTTCAACGAGGATAGGAAAAAATACTACACTAAAGGCTATTCTGTAGGCGGTCTAGGTCAACCCGTTGAGGACGACGATGCAGTGTCCAAAACGTATCTCGAACAAAACTGTTTGACTCGAATAAAGAATAGATATCATACAAAAGGCTTGCCTTTGGGAGGTCTCGGAGAGCCGAAAGAAAAAGATGATGCCGTAACGAGAGCCTACTTGGAATCGTTGGTTCCTATTAAACTAGCCGATTGTTTTCCTTTGGCGACCAAAGGGTGTGCGGTGTATCGGCGCCTATGAAAGACTCTGACGCTATTAACATGAAGTACGTCAGAGATAATTTCTTATCGAAAAACGCAGAGGGTAAATTTGACGCTCAAGGAGTGACCATATGTAATGTTAAAGCGCCTTTGTATAAAAATGACGCCGCTACAAAATTATACGTGGACGATAGGGTGCCTCGAAAAGACAAAACTGTTTGGAGTTTTCAAAATAAGCGGCTCGCTCAGGTCGAAGAACCTTTGTACCAACAAGATGCGGTCACACTGGGTTTTCTAATGAAAAATACGCTGTTTCTCACCCTACTGCCGATCGGTGAAATGTATAACGCAAACGGAAAATGTATAACTAATGTTCGAGACGGTTTCACCGATGTCGACGCTGTTAACGTTCGTCAGCTTCATGAAATTAAATCTTGGATAAAGAAATACACTTTGCATTCCGAGGAGACGGGCGACTACTACTGGTTAAACTCTAAGCGCTTATCGGGGATAGCCGATGGTATAGCTGATAACGATGCTGTTTCGCAAAGGCAATTGAATACGGCTATTCAAGGCCTACGAGACACGCTAATGCGAGAGAAGCCTGTCGAAAAATAGATTAACAAGGTCATATCAATACACGAAAATAAATACGGGAACACTTTAAAAATAATATCAGTCGTTGAAATGTTCTTCAAGCTGATGTTACTGTTCGCCTTGTTGAGCTCCTCGCTCGCAACGTCGTCGTCGTCGTCGCCTTCCCCTATCACCGATACGACGCCAACGGTATTTTGTGGATATACTGAAACTAACGGTAGTAGTAGTAGTATTGTTCAGGCTAAGACCAACCGTAAATGGGGTATCAACGGACTAACTTGGTATATGTATGGTAATAGAAAATATCTCAATATCGCTTCGCACGCTTTCAATCTCTGGAGTAGATATATCCCTTTGACTTTTACTCTCGACTCGACAAGGCCAAATATCGCTATACTATTTGGGGACGCTGAACATATAAAAATGTCGGAAGGAACAATGTGCGGTACTAGATTTGACGGTAGAGGAAGAGTCGTTGCCCACGCTTTTGCGCCTCATGTGCTTCAATCGCAAGTAGAGATACACTTCGATAACGAAGAAGAGTGGGACTTTACAATGTCTACATCCGATAATGGCCATAACTCGTTTTACGCTGTTCTGGTCCACGAAATAGGGCACGCTCTAGGACTGTCTCATAATAAGAAACGAGATTCGATAATGTATGCCTATACGATCAACCGAAATATATCCAGTATGTATTATTTAGACCTTTCTTCAGATGATATTAATAATATTCAGTATCTATATGGTGCAAAACCAACCACCACTACCCCCTCCACCACCACAAGCACTACTACCCCTACTACCATCAGCTCCACCGTTCGTTCTAGCCCTACGACGATCGAAACAGAAATAAACACTATCGATTTATGTTCTGTCCGCGGCTTTGACGCCGTTTTAATAGCGATGAAACATATGTACTTGTTTCACGGACAGTATGTATGGATATTGAATTTGGATCCGAATAAGAGAGAAGTTGTTCCGAAACCCGAAATCATTTCGGAATGGTTAAACTATTTGCGACCTGGTTTTACTAACGTTACCGCCGTTTATCAATCACCCAGCGGAGATGTGGTGCTCATTGCTCACGGATGGGTTTACGCTATAGAATATCCTAGTCTTTTGAAAAGATATATGTACACGCTGAAAGATTGGATAGGACGACCGATGAAGACGGTTAACGCTATTTTCAACAGTCATCTGGGTAAAACAATTGTCCTCTACGACAACGCTTATGTGATGAGATATGATGAATGTAGGTACACCGGTTTATATCAAGGACCTATGACCGAAATCTACCACGTTTTACCAAACGATTTGCGTGGCAGTTTCAGATATATGGACGGAAATCTTTATTTCTTCACTGCCGACAATCAGGTTTTTGTGTACAATGAATTCCTGGAAGCTGTGACGGCAGTTGAAAAGGATATTTTCGATGTTTTGAAAATACGATGCATGAAGACGACTAGACTCCGAGAGTTATATGCAATCTTGAAAGACATATTTTATAAGTAGGCGTAACAGTGACTGTTATGAATCATTAATAAAATGGGTGTCAAACGGAAAACAGCTGTTAGTCGTAAACGCTGTGTCGTAAAGACAGGACGTGGACTAGTGTCTGGTGTTTTGAATAAGGCCATCGATTTACTTCCAGTCGAGTTACACTTACCTTCGTACAATTTTTGTGGACCGGGAACAAAATTGAAGACACGGTTGGCACGCGGTGATAAAGGTATAAATCCGTTGGACGAAGCCTGTAAACAACACGATATCGCATACAGCAACTACAGTGATTCAGATAGAAGACGCGTAGCCGACGAAATCTTAGCGGGAAAAGCTTGGAGCAGAGTCAAAGCGGGTGACGCATCGCTCGGTGAACGCGCTGCTGCTTTGGCCGTAACGGCAGCGATGAAAGCTAAGACAGCATTTGGCGGCGGTAAAAGACGTCGTCGTCGTCGTCGTCAGCCTACCGTTCAACACCTGTTGAAACGTCTGCAAGGCAAAGGGCTTTACTTGAAACCGTACAAGAAACAAGGTAGCGGGAAGAAGAAGAAAAGATGTACGAAAAAAAAACGTCGATAGATTGTATACCCATTAGACCGTTGACTAATATAGAACTGGAAAGATACGCTTTAGCATTGGGAGTACCGTGGTTCAGAGGTGTATATATGAGAGATACATTACCTGCACGACCTTTAAGAAACGAATCGGCTATCGTGAATTTGGATAGTATAACCGGCTCCGGCACCCATTGGGTATGTTACAAAAAGAGAGGAAACTCTATAGAGTACTATGATAGTTTCGGGAATCTGCGACCGCCAATTGAGCTAAGTAGGTATTTTGGCGAAAACGCTAACGTACACTATAACTACAAGAGACATCAAAAAGACAACTCAATCGTTTGCGGTCATTTGTGTCTAAAGTTTCTAACGTCATGAGCATAGTTCTATCAGATCACACTGCTGTTTTGTCTTGTGACTTTTTCCCACCAATTGATGTGTCAAAAGGCGAGTGGGAAATAGATTTCATCGATCTGGCAACATACAACTCGATACCAAATATCGTTGAGGATGTAAACAATCTTTTTCATTACGGCGATGATAAAAAAGTTCACACGATTTCATTACCGACCGGATCGTACGAAATATCCGATATTGAGAGGTACATTAAAACGAAACTAGTTCCCGATACTGTTTTAGTATTGACACCGAATAATAACACACTCAAAGTGGAAATAAAATGTTCGCACGCAATCTTTTTCGACAAGGCCATGTCTATAGGCCAGCTGATGGGGTTCAGTAAGAAGAAATTAGAGGCAAATCATAAACACTCTTCTGACCGGCCTGTAGATATCATCAGGGTTAACGTGATACGCGTGGATTGCAATATAGTCGCAGGATCGTTTCAAAACGGCATAGAATGCCATACCTTGCACGAATTTTATCCGCAGGTACCGCCCGGTTATAAAATTGTAGAAGTCCCTCAGAGCGTAATATATTTACCTGTCAACGTAAGCGTCATTCATAATATCACTGTAAGTCTACGAGATCAGAACGGTGATATAATAGATTTCCGTGGAGAAAACATTTCCGTACGATTACATTTACGTAGACGTCGAGATGGGACTAATATTTAACGAGCGCTTCTATAAGAAGGGCGGCAGTTTACGTCCGACGACGGCACAGTTAACACTGCGAAACGTTAGGTTCCTCAGATCTTTGGGTTTTAAAGTGAACAATGGAAAACCTTTTGGCAATCGACTCTAGCGCCGAGTACGACAACACCCTCAACGGACTGGAGTACCATACTCATCGACCGTACTCCTCCGCTACGTTTGGTAATAACGATGAAATTCGTATTCCCATTCATCAACAAGATGTCATTACGATACCTTTTCAGAGCACGCTGCATATAAAAGGTACGTTGACTGCGACAAAAGACGGAGGAGCGGCCGCTGACGTGTCTTTGATAAATAATGCTATAGCTTTTCTTTTCGACGATATCAGATACGAAATCAGAGGCAACGAAATAAACAGGACCAGGAATGTCGGTATAACGACCACCATTAAGAACTTGCTTTCGTTGCGCGAACACGAGAAAAATAAACTCGGAAATTGCGGTTGGCTAGGAGTGGGTAAAACAAATAACGATTGTAAAGAGTTCAACATAGTTATACCGTTGCGTATGTTGATGGGATTTTTCGAGGATTACAATAGAATTGTAGTCAACGTGAAACAGGAGCTTGTCCTTTTGCGTTCATCTTCAAATTTAAACGCAATAGTTAGCACGGATGCGACAAATATTGATCTGAAAATAAATACTATCTATTGGCGAGTTCCGCACGTCTCCGTAGCCGATCCGATAAAATTGTAACTTTTGAAAATGATTGAACGCGATGTCACCGTTCACGTACCACACCGGAAATGGGAACTAATAGAATATCCCGGTTTACCGGCCACGAAACAACTCTCTTGGACTGTAAAGACATCTTCGCAACTGGAAAAACCTCGTTACGTAATTTTCGCGTTGCAAATCGATCGCAAAAACAAGATTAAAGCAAATGCTTCAGAGTTTGATAGCTGCAAGGTAACGGATGTAAAATTGTATCTCAACTCTCAGTACTTCCCCTACGATAATATTCTCGGCGACACCGCCATTTTGTATGACATGTACGTTAGATTTCAGCAGTCCTATTATTCACGCGAACCATCACCATGTCTAGACTTGTCAACCTTTAAGCAAAAAGCACCGATTTTTGTAATCGATTGTTCGAAACAAAACGATACGATAAAATCAGGGCCTGTAGATGTGAGACTTGAAATCGAGGCGTCTGAAAATATTCCGCCTAATACTTCCGGTTACTGCTTGATTATTCACGATTCGCATATTGTCTATAACCTGCTAACAGGTGTTGTTAAAAAGATTACGTAATCTGTGACCACACCCTGTGATTTATTACCCTATTTGTTCGCATTTAGTCTCAGTTGTCGTCATGGACGCGATGGATGTAGATCGTACCGCTCGTCCGTTGGGCATATTTCTAAAGTCTGTGTATTTTCTGAATGACCAGTGTACGAAGTTTGTCGCGACCGGGCTTTTTCAGCACACCGTCTACGAACTAGGCGTCCTTATACAGGCTGGTAGAAAATTTGTTTTTTTCACGTACAACGACTTAAATGATTTCAAGACACGACTACCGCTGCCTGAAGGAGAACAACGTAAGTTTACACTAACTAACGGCGATATCACAATAAAGACTGTCTTCGGTAAACGTTATATCGCATTGTTTGACGGAAAACACAGGGTCACCTTGGGCCTACCAGAATGGAATTTATTAATGGATACCATACCGCTCGTAAACCGGCGCATCAGCGAACTGTTTTATAATGAACCACAACTAGGGTCTTACATCATTGAGTGTCTAGCCACGGACGAGATCGTGTCCAGTACTCTCCCCGAGGCAGACAAGTTGTACGAGGAAGTTGTTTTGTACAAGAAGCATGCAAGCAGTGGTTGAGTTTCATGCCTAATAATATATATACGTTACTTTCTACGATTTATATATTTCTTGCTAGGTACACGTTCGTATGTTACTTCATACCATAGCGGCTCTTTAAATTACTTCATATCTTACGAATTTATTTAGTATTAATTTTTTATTAATATTAATTTTTGTATAAACTTTTGTTGGCAGACAAACATGCAAGCAGTAGTGGAGTTTCATGCCTTCGTCGACAAGGATGGCAAATACGTTGTGAAGGAACTGGCTGTGGTGTCCGAACACTATCAAAGTGTTACCATTTTCAAACCGCCTTACAAATTTCATAATTTAAATGAATCGTCACAAAAATCTGCTAGATGGTTACAGGCAAAATATCACCGTATCAGCTGGTACGAAGGTAGTATACCTTTTGATGAACAACTATTGCGAATCATGCTAACACCGTTTTCCACCATTTTCACAAAAGGTTTGGAAAAGGCTCAATATTTGCGGCAGTTCCATCCACATGTGATGAAATTGCCTGAGAAATACTCGTCTAGCAACAACAACAACAGCCCTATTTACTTCAAATGCATACTACCGCAACACAACACTTATGCAGACTGTAAATGTGCACTACGCAGTGCAAGATATTATTACGATTTGCTTATCGCTTAGAGTTTAAAACCGGCTGTTTGCATTGGGAACTGCATTTTCTCATGGAGTGGCAGTTACAGGAAATGGCGGTGGTTGGAGCCAGTTTCATTCGGGTAATCGACCTTGAATGTCGGGGTAAACACCCTACTTGAAAGTCGATTGCCCGTCGCAACACAACATTTATGTTATGTAGATTGTAAATGTGTACTGCGCAATGCAAGATATTAGAGTTTAAAACTGGCTGTTTCCATTGGGAACTTCATTTTGTCATGTTAGGCAGTTACAGGCAATGACGGTGGTTGGAGCCATTTCGGGTAATCGACCTTGAATGTCGATTGCCCGTCCGAACACTATCAAAGTGTTACCATTTTTAAACCGCCTTACAAATTTCATAATTTAAATGAATCGTCACAAACGTCTGCTCGATGGTTACAGGCAAGCCATCATCGTATCAACTAGTACGATGGTAGTATACCTTTTGATGAACACATATTGAGAAACATACAGTTTTCCACCATTTTCACAAAAGGTTTGGAAAAGGCTCAATATTTCCACATGTCATGGAATTGCCTGAGAAATACTCGTCTAGCAACAACAGCCGTATTTACTTCAGGTGCATACTACCGCAACCAAACACTTATGTACATTGTAAATGTGCACTGCGCAGTGCAAGATATTATTACGATTTTGCTTATCGCTTAGTATTAGAGTTTAAAAAAACTTGATGGTCACTGGCGTGGGTTAACTCCCCGTAAACCTTCAAGAAAAATGTTTTAAAGGTCCCTGGCACGGGGTAACTCCCTGTAAACCTTTAAAGCTTCAAACAAAATTAAAAAAAAAACTTGATGGTCACTGGCGTGGGTTAACTCCCCGTAAACCTTCAAGAAAAATGTTTTAAAGGTCCCTGGCACGGGGTAACTTCCTGTAAACCTTTAAAGCTTCAAAAAAAAGCTTTGCCTTTGAAGGTCCCTGGCGTAGGACAAGTCCTCCTAAACCTTCTTGGCTGTTTGGGAACTGCATTTTGTCATGGAGTGGCAGTTACAGGAAATGGCGGTGGTTGGAGCCATTTTCATTCGGGTAATCGACCTTGAATGTCGGGGTTAACACCCTACTTGAAAGTCGATTGCCCGTAGGGACTGCATTTTGTGGTAGTCACTGGTAAATAGCGTCGGCTATTTCCAAACTTGTAATGTGGGCATAATGATGACGGTTTCAACCCCGTATGAGACACAGAGAACAAGTGTATAAGAATACAAGACATTTAAGATTTTCAGTCATTCCACAGACAGACATGGTTTGGCCCGATTCTCTTACAATTGAGAACCCAGTTCATCGACGTTATTCACTTGCGAACAGGAGATTATCCTCTTTTCGTAATTGGAAGGGTGTGGAAAGCGAAACATTGAATCCATATACTCTAAGCTTGACCGGTTTTTTCTACACCGGAGAAGATGACCATACTGTATGTTTTAGTTGTGGGGGAGGTCTCAAAGGTTGGGAACCTACAGATGACCCGTTTGTTGAACACGTTGAATGGTTTCATGAATGTAAATTAGCATGGATTGTAAAATTTAAAGTAGAAGAAATGAATATCGATATTAGAACTGTTTTTGATGACGATGATGATGATGACGATGATGATGATGATGACGACGACGACGGTGATCTAGTGCAACGTAATGAGGATGATCGTTTGAAATGTAAGATTTGTTGTGCAGAAGAATTGCAAGTTGCAAGTCTACCATGTGGACATGTGTTTGCCTGTCAATTGTGCTCGTTTAGCCTTGAAGTATGTAGCGTGTGCAGAACGCCCACATCCGCCACTATACGTGTTTATCTTTCATAGGCTTGCGAACTGGTAAACCTTGAGAACTGGACGTTGCGGTCGTGGAGCCAGTGAGAGTTGTTGAACTCGGTAGAAGGCGTGGGAAGCTGAACCAGTAGACCTTGACAACCGGATACCAACTGTGAGAACTTGATACCCCTACCAAACGTTGGGGAGAAGAGTATATATCAACAACACACTAGTAGATCTCTCACAGTAGCTTCAGAGGATACCTGACACAGTTGCTTGAGATGGTGCCTGGATTCCACCTCACTCGTTATACCGACGACATGCTGAGGGAGCTGATCAGGTCTATATTGCCGGGCTTGGCTGATGACTTATTTAGGTAAGTGACAACGAATATTTATTTAAAAATACTTTATATATGTGTGTTTAATTTTGAATAACCTTCATTTCATATTGCTTTTTACAAATTTCACAAATAATTAAACTGTCGTGTTTTATTAACTTTAAGCGAGCTCAAACAGTTGGATATATTATGTGCTAAACATATATCGATTTGTAATAAAATAGTATAAGGTAGCTGTTCTTTTTCAGCATTTCATTTTACACTAGATTTTGTTTTGTATTACCTATTTTGGACATATATTTTCATAAACATTGTATTTATTCATTAAATTGACTTAATTTTTAAAATTATACTGTGAATTAGTCTTTCAGATTTTATAGTATTCCGTGTTTTCATATTACTAAATTGTGTTGTCGGTATTTCAGTCAGATGCTGAGACTGAGATCAGAGACTACGGCGGCGGGGTACCCGTTGGTGACACTAAATATTTCGTCGGGAGTATCCTATCTCCCATGCACAAACGACGGTCGAATTATAATCAGCCAGTCATGGGATAGATATCTGAGGACGTCCCGCCCGTACGACGGCCAGCAACCACCACCAGCGCATACCTGGACATCGACATCTCTGCCTTCAGCATCCCAACCACCAGCATCCAAGCCACCGTCCACCGCAGCGCCAGATGAGGTGGCACCACCATCAACATCTCTGCCTTCAGCGTCCCAACCACCAGCATCCAAGCCACCGTTCACCGCAGTGCCAGATGAGGTGACACCACCATCAACATCTCTGCCTCCAGCATCCCAACCACCAGCATCCAAGCCACCACCGTCCACCGCAGATGAGGTGATTGCTCAGAGCTTGGATATTGTGGACTATATTATATCCGACATACAGAGACAAATGACGTCTGAGATACCTCCTGAGCCGCTGCCAGTCACGCTCGAGGATCTGGACGGAATTGACGTCACAACTTTATTGTCAACTACTGACGAAGAAATGCGGAGTCTAGAGGAATAACACTTCTCGCAAAGCGGTAAGATTATTGTTTTCATGTGAATATGATAATAGTGAGCAGTATTTTAAACCTTGCAGTGACACTTGTTTTAAAATATTACTTCCTACATTCATTTTCACGTAAAACCAACAGTTTTCCTCATTTGAAGAGGTGTATATACCATATATACCCGCATTTCTTTGTGCATGGGGGTGGTATGTTGTAATGGATGACCACCACAGAAGGCAGCGATGGATGGAGCTGCCTTCCGTAGCCCTTAAGGCAGCTTACGCACCCGGTAAGCTCAGGATACATGCGAATGCCGGTCTTGCGTGGTAATATCGGAAATAAAAATAATTACGATTTGGAACCCACAGCAACGTCATCAAAGATTCACTACTAGAATTGACCTATATTGTAGTTCAATTCTGATAGTGAGTAATTGCTGATGTTGCTGAGATCCCAATCGTAATTATTTTATTTCCCCTATATTACCACGCGGTCCCTGCATTCGCTAACCTACTTACTGTGTGCGTCTGTGTGTGTGTGTGTGTGTTTGCTTGGGGGTGGCATGTTGTAATGGAATGGCCACCACTGAGGACAGCGATGGCTGGAGCTGTCTTCCTTAGAAAATATTTTACCCACAGTAAGCCAAGGATACATGCGAATGCTGGTTTTGCGTGACTTTAAAATCGGGTGTGTAATATTTGTACTCTGACACCCACAGCAACATCATATTTATGCACTATCGCAATCGACCCACACCATCAAAGACTCGTTACTAGAATTGACCTATATTGTAGTTCAATTCTGATGAGGAGTAATTGATGGTGTGGTTCGACTTCGATATCGCATAACTGTGATGTTGCTGTGATGTCACCTACAAATATTACACCGAATTTTAAAGTCACGCGAACCCAATATTCGCTAACCTACTGTGCGTAATATATTTTCTAAAAATATTTTTGTGTGACTGTTGGTGTGCGTGATATATATATTACTCTTATTTATATTTAGTTTTATCATTGCTTAATTTTAATTATGTTATATTTGAAATATGTATTGATGAGTTGATTCTAGTCTTAATATTATTATTTTTTAAAATTATTGTTAGATTTATAATATTATTATTTTTTAAAATTATTGTTAGATTTATATATATTGTATTTAAATTACGTATTTGTTCTTGCTCATATATTTTTATTATTCGTATTTATTCTAGTCTTAATATTATTATTTTTTAAAATAATTGTTAGATTTATATATATTGTATTTAAATTACGTATTTGTCCTTGTCAATATATTTTTATTTTTTGAGACAATAAATTCATATTTATTAAAATACACGTATTACTCTTATTTTATACAACCGAAATTTCCAACATTCCCAAGACCTACTTGTACCACAATCGTACAGTTACACACAACTGAACGACTCGTAGCTCAGTCGCTAGCGTCACACGCCAGCAAACCAAACGTCCTAGGTTCCATTCCCGAACCAAGAATTATATTTTTTCCAAACTCACCTCACAACCAGAACAAGATGGCCCTTCCGCTCCTCCACCAGCACCAGGGGCGGGGCGTCGATGCCATCTTCACTACCATCGACCTATCAAACAAAAGGGGCGGGGCTTAGGAAGGGGTGGGGGTAAGAAATACTGCTCTTTCATTGGGGGGATAAAGTATACCCATTACTACTGTCTTGTAGCAGGAATATAAAGTATTAGGATTATATGAAGTATAAGGATTGTATAGACAAACTATTAGAATAATATGTGGTGTAATGATAACCAATGATAACCAATATGAGGTTGTATTGCAGAAGTATGATAACCATATACAATATAAGGATATTAGAGCCAACATATGAGGATCATGTGAAACATGAGGTTTGTATAAAAGGATGTATGAGTTTGAAATATGAGGATCGTGTGTTATATAAGTACTAAATTTGGTGAAGTATGAGAATCATGTGAAACATGAGGTTTGTATAAGAGGTTGTATGAGTTTGAAATATGAGGATCGTGTGTTATATAAGTACTAAATTTGGTGAAGTATGAGAATCATATTGAAAATAAGGATCATATTGCCTAAATGTGAGGATCATATTGAAGACATATGATGATACTTGTAAACTATACGAATCATATTGCCGAAATTTAGAAATTATATAAAATATAAGGGTAGTGTGACTTAAATACGTTTATTATATTAAATGGAATTATCGCGTTGCCGAGGATTTTGTTGGCACATCACGATCATACTGCAGAAAAATGAACGGTAAAAATGTAAAGATAGCAGTGTCAGCGTACGATGATTTTAACTGGACGCATTTCATGAAAAACTTGTTAAGGACTAGAGAATTACTTTTCCAAATTTGATGCTAAACTTCAGCCTTCCAAAGCTATGACTTGGGTTCTTATGATTGATATATTCCTTCTGTTTACTCTCAGTTATAAAAAATTTTACATCAATGCTGGATCGGCTTTATTAATAAAATAAACATCCATTGCAATCAAAACCTAATGTGGAGCAGAGGTCACGCAATGGTCTTGTTTGCATGAGTCACGCCAACTTTGCCGTGTTTATAATTACTTCTCATATACTTGTGGATATTCAGAGTCAATCTGTGATTTACATTTAGTCCAAGATTACGTAATCTATTTGGCAGTGTGCCAAAGCCACGGTCCATCCGTCAGTTATTTACAGGCATCTTGTGAAACGTGAATACTCTCTGGTTTGGCGTAAATAGACCTCTACCATTAATTGCCTACGTTTTGTCTTCGCGGGGTGAAACGCTGTTAAGTTAAAATTGAATTTTCAATGAGAACAACCATACGACTATATAAAGTCACTGTATTTAGTATAAACATTTAAAGTATACTAGTGGTTCCTTTATGTCTTATTTCATGTTACAAAAATGGCTCACATATTCGCCCTGTTCGAAGTTTGCGATATTATAAATTTGTATTGATATAACCCAACAGTTCAATCGATATCTCTGTCTCCTTCGTCTATAACTTTTAACAAATTTAGAACTCAAGTGTCAATAGCCAAACAATCGCGTCCAGCCCAGGTCAGTTGGAATAAACATATGGAATAAAAGGCCAGCATTTAATTTTGATTTTCAAGGTACAATGAGATATCAAAAACCCAGACTGCTCTTATCCTCCCATAGGTTTCTGTTACAGTGTATACTGGGAAAGTCTTATTTTGAGGTGGTTGTGTTGCCTGAACTAAACCCTGAATAGAAACTAAAGCCAGTTATTAAATTAAAAGTTTCAACAATGTTTGGTAGTCATAACAATGTTAATGACTACCTTTATTGGATTAAAATGGCTTCGAGGAGCTGCTTACACCAGTGGTTCCCAGTAAAATCTTTTCTGAAGCCCTCATAGGTCGCTGTATGGACAAGGACACCTCAACGGGCGCTGTATGGACAAGGGCACCTCAAATCTCCCACATGCATTCTTGTGTTGCTGATTTCCGAGAGGAGCTCAAGTTTAAAACAAAAACCTCCCTCAATCTCAACTTTATAAGGATCGAGATAATTTCAAAGAGTTCGACAGACAGACAGCTTCCGTGTGATTGGTCTCAAGGTAAATAATGTTTTAAACAAACTAAAATCAAAAGTGCTTCAAAACAAAGCTGTGTTGCAAAGTTTTACAATATGCAAATCTTAACCCGAACTTGCTACGGGAATTAAATTATAAACTAAGCACTTAAGGGATGAAATTAGTGCAAGTGATTGTTGTTGCTTAAAGTTGTGATATTAATTTCTGCAATGAAAACTTTCCATACGATAATTTACGTTGCTAATTTAATAGTAACGTAATGTTAGCTATATGATGATGAGGGTAACGAAGGAAAGTTTCTAAGATGAGTTTCGTAACCGAACAACTCGGCTAGTATAAACCGAATAAACTACGTTACATCGTTGTTTTTAAATAAACGTTTCCTTAACAAACGTAATAACCCTTTACACATATATCTAAAATGACCTTCACAATTCCAAATTAACTTTTAAAAAAATTGCCTAAAAACTTGTACATGTTTTAGTATGTTGGGCTTGTCTATAGTAGCACTCACTTCATTGATTATTTAATTGAGGATGGTCGTTTCGAGGATGTGTCACATTGTCAACTCAAACCGTAATCAGTTAGAATATACCTCTTGGTTGTTAGAATAGGATATCCTTGGGGGTGGCATTATAGGATATCAGTTTATGCTGAAACCACATATCCACAAACCTTATCTACTCAAATATAACATCAAACCTACAATTTCTTTACAAGCAAAACAAAAATAACCCACGATACACAAACAAACAAAATGACATACTGTACATAAATATTTCCAACAACACCTAACACACATCCTCAACAACAATTTACATTATAATTCACCTAGACTTGTTGATATTATAAAACCCAATAATTTTTAAAAATACAACTAATTTCATTATACCATCCCTTGTAACATAAAACAACCAAGAGGTCAGTTACAGTGTCAGTTAACATTGGGACAAATCTAACGAAACGGCTTCAATCATCAAAATAGAAAGTGATACTACAGACAAATGTAACATAGTCATATACAAAGATATGCACAAGTGTTTTTAGTTAAAATGTCAAGGGAAATGGGAGTTAAATAAAATTTACAAGTTGTTTCATTAAAACAGCTTTGAATGTTTTTTTTTTATTGAAAGAGCATTAGAAGAACCCAATAAAACTGCGTACCTCAATATCCGGAACTGTCTCGAATCTAAATGTTTTTTTCCATCCAGATTGATAAATCCACCTTATTTAGAAGCGTCGAGAAAGAAATCGCAAACGATCGGGTAGGAAGCATTCCATTGAAACGTCCCCAAGGTGTCATTTGTCTTCGTCCGCGGCGTTAAAAAACCAAACAAAAACTTTGTTTAGTTTATAAAGAGCGAAACGTTCTTTGCCGCTGTGGATGGAGTAAAAGTTGCAAACAGAGAGAAATAGTTTCGCCTAACGTTTACAAGGAGTGTGTTTTAAAGGAATACCAATTACGTTGCTCTTACATTTAATTGAAATTGGGTAGCGCAAGACTCTGTGGATCCTCTAGGGAAGTACGGACTTGAACCATCACCCACGCCAAACATCTAAAGATTTACCTCCCTTTCTACAGCCCCCAGGCCATAATCCATCCTAAAGTAACAGAACAATCGTTAAAATCTGAAATAGTGTTTAGTTATGTGGTTAAATCACACAATTGTCGATTACCATAACCTAATTATGTAAAATATAAAACCATTTTTATAATATTCTTAAATATTACAAAAATTATTCAATTGCTACTATTAGTTGCAGTCTCCCTAGATTCTACATATTTAAATATCTTGCTTACATTTTAAGTCGTTAATAATTTACTTTCTATTCATCTTCTCAAGTTCAAATACATTTTATTAAACTTATAGGGTATGGCATTTAATGTTAATATAGTTTTTTTCAAATTTTAATTCAATGGGTAGTTTTATTTAATTAACTTTAATAGTTAAATTCGCTTTCTATTTTGTCTCTTATTATTGTGATTCTGTCACTTGCTTATACATAATTATATTAATTCTTACTATTTAATACAAAAATATCTCACAAAAATGTGTCTTTGACATTAATAGGAATTGACTTTAATTTTTAGTTTCATATTAGTTGTATTTATTGTTAAATCTGATACAAAATCTCATGCACGATAGTAAAAGGGCTATAGCTGAAAAGAATTTTATATTCTTCATTGGAATTAATAAATATGTTTATTTTTGTTTTTATATCGAGTTTTATTTTTTATGTTTTATTTCCATTTTTATTGTTTTAATGAGGTTATTATTTTTTCATTATAATATAATCGGCTGTCAAAACCACCGCCGATTGGTCTGGTAGAGGTTTGGTGGTTTAAGCTTCGGTCTTCTATTAAGTAATAAGTTTATTTTTAACTTAATTGTAGTTTTTCCGCCTAAATGTGATAACTTGCTTAACGATGCGTGCATTATCTATATAACTTTGTATGCTATTATTTGATTAATTAATTGTATTGTGTTGCGGGCCTCGACAGTCACTCAACAACATTGGTTAAATGACCGGATGTCATGCAATCGCTTATTGGCACAGAAGAGGTTTGTCGCCTTTGTCCCCATTTCACTATGAGGTAATAGTTATTATAGCTTGTAAAGGGGTTCAGGCACCCCATGTTTTCCTTTTTTAAATTTCCCATATTGATGATCATTTATATCAGAAACCCCTTAGGATAAAATTAGGAATTTTTCACAACTCGCTTTTGTTGGTTGAATGCAAACTTGAAATCAAGCTTTTTTTGTTCTTCCTTTGTTTACAAATTTTGATATTTTAAAATTATATATTTATAAAAATTACAAAGTATTTTAAATTTTTAAAGTAAAATAAAAACTAAAGCTTTAAACTCAAAAAACCTGTTTAAAGTGTGCATTTAAACTACATGAATATGCGGTATAAACTTCAGAGCTTTACCCTAACAGGTTTCTCAGATAATTTGTCATTGATACAAAAAACTTATTTTTCAGAAAAACAATGATAAAATTCAGAGTATTGCTAACAAACATTTTATTCCTCAGTACTTTATTCGTCTTTATTCGCAGGTTGCTGTTGTAGGTTAGGTTCACATGTATTATAGTTCCGATTATGAGGTAAATAGACACCGATATGATCTCATATTTACTTACCTAATACGCTTAAACTTGGATCCAGGTGATAATCGATTTAGGGTAAATACTCTGTGCGCTGATTATACATTTAAACCTTAATTGGATTCGTTTAAAAAGAATATAAAAAATTACTGGTTCCATAAAAACTCAGATGGGTTTAATTAAATAACTTTTAAAAAACATTGCAAGTGTAAGAGCCCTTGTTACAATTGGAATTTTTATTAGACAGAGACACGTGTCTCAAAGTTACTTAGTTCGTGTAATTATGAGCTCCTAAATGATGTCCTTTTTGTAGTGAACAAATATTATTTCTAGCTTTGGACAGAAAAGGTCTTGTCTGTGGAACTATGCGTTGTGTACAGGTGCAATAAAAACAATAAATGCTTTCTTTTATTTTGCAAGACGAAGAGTACTACAGGATAGATCTACTTTCTATCAGGTGTGTGTGTGTGTGTGTGTGTGAGTGTGTGTGTGTGTGTGTGCGTGTGTGTGTGTGTGTGTGTGTGTGTGTGTGTGTGTGTGTGAGTGTGTGTGAGTGTGTGTATGTGTGTGTGTGTGTGTGTGTGTGTGTGTGTGTGTGTGTGTGTGTGTGTGTGTGTGTGTGTTGCGTGTGCGTGTGTGTGTGTGTGCGTGTGAGTGTGTGTGTGTGTGTGTGCGTGTGCGTGTGTGTGTGTGAGTGTGTGTGTGGGTGTGTGTGCGTGTGTGTGTGTGTGTGTGTGTGTGTAGTAGTAGACAAAG
This sequence comes from Prosapia bicincta, assembly GCA_036971475.1. NCBI lineage: Eukaryota > Metazoa > Arthropoda > Insecta > Hemiptera > Cercopidae > Prosapia > Prosapia bicincta. The sequence continues at coordinate 72,629,206 of JBAIZL010000001.1, forward strand.
AGCTTAGTTCGAAACAATACCTGTCATTATTGTTTAACTTGAACAGATATACAGCTGTGGGGGAAGTAAATACATTTGCATGACAATTATATAAATTTGTCGCGCGTAGAGAAACACGTTTTATATACGGCTACAATCTCCCCCTATCTGTGTACTTGGTGTGAGTATTCCGCTTCAAGAACGTTCAACGAGTCACAAGTGCATCCCTTGGGATCAGCTGAGCAAGATTTTGTTAGAACTGATTTCTTCGACAAAGGCGGTCGAAGTGAGGAAAGGAAAAACAAAACGGCTAAAACATTATTCAAGTAGAAACCCTAAGTTCAAAAATGGCAAGAAAGTAAATGTACACCTAAAAAAAGGGAAATGATTTTGAAATAAATTATTCTTATACAATGAACAAACTGGTTTCAAACTGTATTCGCTTGTAAAAACTGAATTATTAATAGAGCGCGATTGTACTTATACTATAAAGATATTGATGCGACGAACGAGTTTACTTTCTCTAAAGTTCTGGTTGAGCCCTGGAGCCGTGAATATCTAGTAAACTATTGCTGTTTCTCCAACTAATTACTTATTAGTTATCTTATTGCGAGACCCTACTAACACCATTACGAATAATGTTTCCCATCTCCACTACGGTGTCAACACATTTACTACTATTGTCTCCCCATGCAATACTCAAACTAACAGCTTGTATTAAGACTTATTAGTTCTAGGAAACAAATAATATCCAGTCAGTTATTTAGGTAGAGAAAGCAGGTTAACATCTATTATTTTACAGATAATACAAGTTAATTTAAAAATTAATATAGTCGAGTGTCATATCGTTTCTCCCCATTTTTAGTGGTTTTAAAAAAATTGATCAAAATATTCATGTTTTGTTTAATAAAATGTACTATATCCTCGTAGTAAGACAACCCGTAGATGTCTCACTGGCGACACATCTGTGATCATTATGTAGTCCAGGCCTCAGGGCTCAACCAGACCTATATTGAGTATTAACAATGAGTGTACAGAGCACGTAAGGAGCTAGATAGCTATAAAGGCCACAGCGAGAAAGGGTTTGCGGTTTACCCTTCACAAAGTTTTTATAATTTCTGTTTAATCTTTTATAAACTAAACAATTACTTTAAACTGGCCAAGTTTTTATCAAATTTTATAATAATTTCAATGGTAACTCTAAATAATATAACTTCAAGGTAGTTTTCGCATAAGACAAGTGACAGTTAACTGAAACCTAACAATAAATATACACGGCAGTATCCGTAAAAGTCTGCAACGTGTGTAACCTTATTAGGTCATGCTGAAAGTTGACTGTAAACGAAAGTGAGGTTTTTATTGAGCCTCTAAAGAAGTCCCTATAACTCAATATTTCCTTATAAAATTATAATTTGTGAAAATAAAAATCTAAACTTTGCCCTTTAACTACAATTCCTAATTAAATACCATCTTGTGTATGCACATATTGTATTGTTCATTGTCTTATTTTAAATTTTGGTAAACATTTAATTTGAGAATAAATTTAATTAACTCATTTTTCAATAGTATAATGAACCATTTTATTAAGGCATAAAATGGTATTTAAATTTCAAAACTCTGCCTAGAGGGTAGAGTTTATCTTAGTGTGTTCGCGGAATATCAATAGATAGAGAAAACAAATCCGTCGGAGCTACTGTCTTGTGATCTTCTACTTAAAATTGTTTTATTGTTATAAAAATTACCATATTATAATACTTTCCGATCTCAGATTGAGTTTAGGAATAGCATTACTTGGATATAAATAAAAATCGCGTCGTGAGGGTTTCTCCTTTAACGTGAACTGATCAGCGAAAAAATCATTTGATTTTAAAAAACAAGATAAAATATAGAGTCTTATTTAAGTCTAAACCTTGAACTTTTAAGAGGAGTATGAATGCATTTAAAGAGATTTTTGTAAGACCTATCAATACAATGGCAATTTTAAAATGTTTTAAACAAGATATATCAGATGAAAGACTTGGAGTGTTATTTCCTACTTTTTAGAATTGATAATTGAAGCTAGACGTTTAACGTCAAGTTCCATCTGCATTATTTTAATCCTAATAATTCAGTTAGAAAGTTGATGATTGTATTCTGGAATATCGTCCAATAAGGATGTGTGACGGAGAGGTGGAGTTAGTGAAGGTGGCTACAACTATTCCGAGAGCACAAAGTTGATGGAACGTAACTAAAACTAAAGTATTTTAATTATTAAATAACAACAGTGCTATTGCCAGACACTTGACGTACGTGCAAAGTGTTACCATTGCAACACAACACAGCTGCAACTTCAGTTAACAAATAGAGTTCTATATTTGGTCGACTGCTTTCAGTCTATACATGCTTTTGATAAAGGTAAGTTACAAACTTTCCTGTCGGAATAAAGTGTCGGATAATTAAATACGGTAGCAAGTCAGTCTACCAGAGCGATATGTAGTGGCTAACAGAAATAAATCTGTGTATACAACCAAATAGCTTTTGCGATCTGAGTGAAACGCAATGCAAACCCCTATAGAAGATCTCAGAAAGGTTTATTATACTCGCTACGTTTCCTCCAACAAATCCAACTTTATCCTCGGCTATAGTCCAACCACCAGAAGTCCTGGTAAGAGGACGAGGGCTCGTATCTGTAAATATCCTTTCCCCAAGAGGTCTTGTCTCAGGCGACCCTCCTCAATATCATCCTGTAACCTTGCTTTCCTTGAGAGGTCTTGTCTCAGGCGCACCTCCAAAAAAACATCTCGTGACCTTGCTCTCACCAAGAAGTTTCGTCTCATTTGCGACACCACAATATCATCCTGTGGCCTTTGTTTCCCCAAGAGGTCTTATCTCAGGCGTTCCTCCACAATATCATCCTGTGACTTTACTTTCTCCAAGATCTCTCTTCTCAGGAGCGTTTCCACAATATCATCCTGTGTTCTTACTTTCTCTAAGAAGTTTCGTCTCAGGTGCGCCTCCACAATATCATCCTGTGCCTTTGTTTTCCCAACATTTCTTTAGTAAGGCGCACCTCATGAAATCATTCAGTGACCTTACTTTCTCCAAGATGTCTCGCCTTAAGCACAACTTCACAATATCAAGGTGTGACCTTCTCTTAGTAAGGTGGTAAGAGATTAGCCTCACTACGAGACCCACCTTTGTACACTAGCTAAAATAACCGGAAATATTTGTGAAAATGCTAGCACGGTGGGAAGCGAGCGATGCGAAAATGGAGACAAAAATAGTAAAAGCTAATCTAGGAATTACCTCCCGCAATCCCTCATGCGTCGCTTCGTATTTTTTAAAGGTTTGATAATATAAGACAATCGTACACCCACTAATGCCACTAGGGCTTTCCTTTACTCAGAGTTAAAAACTCGGTAGTTTAAACAAGGAGTTTAGTTTCAATGTATAGTTCATCCACCAGGGAAAGTCATGTATGAGAAACACGGTAGAATTTTAATGTTTGTCAGCATTAGTCGTTGATAGCAATATCTCCCCGCTAAGTCTGCATTACCCTTAGCAGATTTATACGTATACCATCCTTGTATACTTCTGTACACCTCTGTGCTCTGTAAATAAACATAGCAGAAAAATATTTCTATGGGATTATAGTGGAAACGAATATAGGCGAAAATGAAAGCAGAGTAAGAGAGTTTCCCCATTGTGACTCAAGTGTGCCCCTCGTTGTGAGTCTTCTCATAGTGAGTATCTCCGTCCTGAGTCCAGTGGGTGTCCCAATATTGAGTAGAAGTGGGTATGTACTCGTCGCTTTCCCAAACTACATTTCGAGAGAACAATACGCGAACATTTATTTCATTGTTTGTTAAGTAAGACCGATATAATGTATAAACCAACAAGGTTTTATTTTATTATTAAAAGCAATAAAATGTTTTCCACTGTGTATGCAAACAAACGCGATGCGATGTATGTATGCAAACAAAACAAGTGTAAACCGAAGCCCAGAAGTAATTATTCCAGGAAACAGCAATAAACGTAATTAACTTCCAGGAACAATAAATAATACACGTACGTAAAAGAGATAAAGCCAGTGATTAACTGCATAAAATGCAAAGATAATGCGCACAAGTGCATGCTAAGGGAATTATAGAGGCTCCATTCTGATATGTGCTGCGGCCGCTCATATGCGTTTTGCTATTAAAGCAGGCTTTTACTGTGTCATCCTTCATAAAGAAACAGAGCACGCTAAGACCTTTACTTACTGATAAAGAAATAGAGTAATGCTACAACAGTGACCTCTGTTAATGTTCGATATATTTAAATATTTCTCATTAATAAAGCACTCCCAAACATTGCCTAACGAAGCCTTGCAGGCGTTTGATGTTTCTAACATGGTTGTTGAAAATGTGCTTGTTTTAAATACAAATTACAATTAACTTTCTACACCAAAACGTAATATCTATGTATGAAGATTAAATTGTGTTACGCCTATATTGTTTAATGCAGTAGACGTAACTGTGTTACTGTATAATTTAATTCAGTATAATTGATTTAGGAAGTAGTAATAACTATATAACTTGATGAAGATTAAGTCTAGTTTGGATGTTACAGAAATTGGTATTTATATAAAGAAACATAGTAGTAGTTAATGTGGCTGAGTAATATGTACACTACCGTGTATAGTTACTCTATTACAGTATACACATTGGAAACGCAAATAGAGAGCACGGCGCAGTATAGGCAATCTAACGACAGTGCTTCTCTTGAAACCGTCCACAGGTAATGAACGTTTTATAAGAATAAAGTTTAATTCATGTATTTTCACCAGGAGAAAATAAATAATTTCTTACAAATTTGAAGTTTGTTCAACAGTATCATCGATAAACACCTCTATCTAGTCCCGATTAAAATCATACCTACCTCTAACCATGGTTTATTTTCCAGTACCCCAATGCTTTAAAGGATATTTTCATGCCTTTAAATACTACATAGACGCAACCCCGCACATGACAGTCACAGTTCTCTACTACTTTGCAGTAGTAAGGGCAGTTTATAACTTGATATGCATTCCATTCATTTTATTATTTTGTTATTCGAGGAAGCCCTCCCCGTTCTCGGAAAGGATGGGGTGTTCGTGCAATGCCATGGGCCTCGGAATTCCATTTTACTGAATGAAAAGGTTGCTTTATACTCACGCATTACCAACGTACATAAGAAGGGTTGACATTCGCACTTGAGTAAATGTGTATACTAGGAACACGCACACGATAATGTCAGTATAGCCAGGAATAGGAACACTAAACATCCTTAGTGCTAATCCTTGTGAGAAGGATTGCCTCGGAATAAATCCTAACCTTTACACCTAACATAAACTGATTGATCCCTTGCATACACTTTTCCTTCAGTTTAGCATTAAAATGTCCGTATAAAATAATTCAGGCTTCAGTCGTTTTGCAACTACAGAATAACAAGCTCTTGGCGTACCCCGTTATCAACTGATTAACTCTTCGCCTCTAATAACTACTTTTACTCGAAACACGTAACTCTCGCACAAATCATTTTAACACGACTGTTAAGTACAGGATCTTTAACCTCACTTACAATAGACCACGTTGGTTGACATCTGTCATTATTTTCGTATAACCCCGGAACAGCTGGTGTTCCTTACCACAGTTCAGTTTACACCGCCTACTAGACTTTCGTTGCCGGCCAGAATCTAGGCTTCTTTTACTGAAAAGAAGTAGTTTACGATCCAGTTACCTTTTGCTAGCATTTCCGTTCTTTCTCAGTTACACACTTCTTACAACATGGTGATTTAATAGTGCGGTTCTCCTGTTTTCTATTATAGTGCTTTAGCCGATTACATCGGGTTTAAACCGCGTTAGAATATTACACAGCTTACTGATTATGTTCAATTAATGTCTTAAATGCGTTCTAACTATAAATTAACGACTTTAGCCGCAATAAAACTATTTTAAACCGCTTTCCTTGTACAAGTGCAATTTCTTAGGTTAAACTCGTGTTCGCTCATTTTACCGCAGAACATTAACTCTTTAATCGCGCGAAGGAACTATTATTTTATTAACTAAAGACTTTTATATTGTGATGATTTAAGTGAAGGTATTTAAAATCCAATTAAATGAGTTTTAGTTTTATGCCACTTTGCGAGAATCTACAATTCATCCCTGCAGGACTTCACACAGGCCTGTGACGACCAACGACTCATAGTTTCACCAGCACCGCATACCTTTGGATTGGTAAGTGGCATAGACTTAACTTTGACTCATAAACTTGTGTTATTTCCTTTAATTAACGTTTTAGTGTTAAACTTAAATTCAGTGTTGTTTTTTATTAATAAAGCAGACCCCATACTGCTCCAACAAAGCGTGGATGGTCTTCCGGACGTTTTAGTGCAACCTCGTATGATTTGAACTACACTATTGATTTCTAATATTTCACATAATTTTCTTTCTTTAGTTTTGCTACCAAAATTATACAACGACCAACAAACAACAATCCAAATCTAAGGAGATAATCTACAAAGGTATTTTTTTATGTTATAATAAGAAGATAAAAGTCATTATCTCTTAAAAAAATTCATAAGACAAATGTATGGATATATTACATACATGGTGTATAGTGACCAAATTCGTCTCCATTTTATTTACCAAATGAAATTTATATTTACAAACCGTCATAAAGACCAGTGTTACTTCGTGATCTATGAGTTTCTCCATGTTGACTGAATCTGTGGTTTAATTTGTTTCAATTGAGGTATGACATATGACACATTAAACACGCAATCACGGAACTAGTGCTTATAAAGTTTGCGTGCATTTAGGTAGGTGTGCATTTGTGGGCCTATATGGTGTTTGGGGTTTATGTTTTTTGTTGTGTTACAGTTTGTTGTTAGTTTTAAATGCTATCATTTAAAAAGATTTTTGGATTTTTCAGGCGGTACTTGAGGCTTTGTTTGTATGTGAATAAGATAAATTTCTTTTTTCTCTTCGTGTATTGTTTCCCAATATTATATTTTATAGTTAGTTAAAAGTTTCGACTATAGCTTTAACAGACACAAAATTAAGTTGTGAAAGAAAAGTTATGATATTGATAAAAAAATCTTATAAAAGCGCACAAAACTCACTGCTCGCAACAGTTCACAATTCTTTATACATACTCGTTTCTGCATTAAGACATTTGTCTTCCTCAGTCTAAATCACTCACTATTAATGAAAATGTCTTTATATCGTGTTTTCTTATGTTTGTTGAATTTCATATTGTTCTCTGATGTAACTCTGATTTTGGCATCAGTGAGTAATTTACACTGATGAAAACAGCTTGTAGTATTCTCTCAGAAGTTATTATTCGCTCAGATGTTAAATAAATGATGACTTATAATACCAACAAGTGAATATTTTGGTCAAGTTTTATAATAATTATGATAATATTCCTACGGTTAAAACAAGACGAAAAAAGAAAAACAAATTTATCCAATTCAGAAACAAACAACATCTCAAATATCACAAAAAAGTTTCAAAATAAACAGAGTAGGCTGTTTGACAGAAATTAAAACTAACAACAAAAATCGAAAAAAATCACTGTTTTGGTAACTGTTACTTTTGCGTCCAATATTTTCGATAGTTTAATAATAATTATCAGTAAATTATGTCTTTATTAGCCTAAGGATTGGAAATGTTAGTAAATATGCTAAATATTGTTGTAGTACAAAAATATTAATTGTCATTTTGTTAAGAAATAAACTAAACAATCGTTTTTTTAATCATCTGAATTCAACAAAGTGCACCTTGGAAATAGTTATTTTAGGATAAAGTAGTTATTATTGATCTACATTATTTAACATATATTAAAGTTAGGAATATTTCGTCTAAGTAAGTAATTGCTTTCTTACTAGACAATATTTTAGTTCGACTTGAACATTCTAGGATATATAACATAAAGCATATAACGTTCGGAGGTTGGAACCATCAACATTGTTCTAAAACGATTTACTTAAAATGTTTAACTCAAAGGCAAGAAAGATGAGAAACAGACGTAAAACCACTGAAGTAATAGAACTAATTTACTACCAAGATTCTTACAAGCCAGGATAGATCTTACCACAACTTTGAAATTACATTGCGGTTATTTTTTAAATAACTAAACCAATTAAAATGTTGAGTAGACGGGCAAGGCGGACAGATTAGTTAAGCCCGCGTAACATCTGCTAATAAGGAAATTAGTCTCTTTGCGAATTTAATTAGAGGAGTCAAGTTAAATTAGATGTTAAGATAATGCATTGCTTACACGGCATCGACTCTGCGGTAATGGTTCAAATAAGGTTACAAACTCTGAACTTCAGCCCATAACTAACAACCGTAACATAGAGACTAGCACTGAAGCACTAATGACGTTGTACGAAGCATTCACCAATGTAAATCTTGTAAAAAGCTTCCCTACAAGGTCAAATCCGTAAATTCCGTTTATGTAATGGGAAGAATGAGGAAAGAAATTTATTTAGGGGATGAAACTGCTCTCCTTGTGGATATGGGGAAGAATCAATTTGCGTGTACATCATGGTATACTCTGTGTTTGGATTCTAAGTGGAGTGACATAGATATCCACAAATACACACACACACACACACACGCATACAAACTACACACACACACACATACACACACACACACACACACACACACAAACATACACACACACACACACACACACGCATACACACACACACACACGCACACACACACCCGCACACACATACACACACACACACGCACGCATACACACTACACACTCACACACACACACACACACACACACACACACACACACACACGCATACAAACTACACACACACACACACACACACACACAACACACACACACACACACACACACACACACACACACACACACACAAATAGACACACACACACGCGCGCACACACACGCATACACACAACACCCACACACACACACAAATAGACACACACACACGCGCGCACAAACACGCATACACACAACACACACACACACACACACACAAATAGACACACACACACGCGCGCACACACACGCATACACACAACACACACACACACACACACACACATACACACACACACACGCACGCATACACACTACACACTCACACACACACACACACACACGCATACAAACTACACACACACACACACACACACACACACACACACACACACACACACACACACACACACACACACACACACAACACACACACACACACACAAATAGACACACACACACGCGCGCACAAACACGCATACACACTACACACACACACACACACAAATAGACACACACACACGCGCGCACACACACGCATACACACACACACACGCACACACACCCACACACACATACACACACACACACGCACGCATACACACTACACACTCACACACACACACACACACACACACACACACACACACACACACACACGCATACAAACTACACACACACACACACACACACACACACACACACACACACACACACACACAACACATACACACATACACACACACACACAAATAGACACACACACACGCATACACACGCATACACACTACACACACACACACACACACACACACACACACACACACACACACACACACACACACACACACACACACACACACAACTAGACACACACACACGCGCGCACACACACGCATACACACAACACACACACACACACATACACACACACACACACACGCACGCATACACACTCACACACACACACACACACACACGCATACAAACTACACACACACACACACACACACACACACACACACACACACACACACACACACACACACACACACACACAACACACACACACACACACACACACACACACAAATAGACACACACACGCGCGCACACACACGCATACACACTACACACACACACACACACACACACACACACACACACACACACACACACACACACACACAAATAGACACACACACACACACACACACACACACACAACACACACACACACACACACACACACACACACACACACACACACAAATAGACACACACACACACGCGCACACACACACGCATACACACTACACACACACACACACACACACACACACACACACAAATAGACACACACACACGCGCGCACACACATGCATACACACTACACACACACACACATACACACACACACACACACACATACACACAAATAGACACACACACACGCGCGCACACACGCGCATACACACTACACACACACACACACACACACACACATATGTACATGTATACGTATAGTACAAGCATACATACAGGCACAGTTACAAACTTGAGTATTTACATATGAATACTCGTTTGCGAATACACCTTTCAATGATGTGTAAACGTGGCGTCACATCTAATTTAACTATTACCAGGCAAGTTGGTTCTTATAATTTCCTTCGGTTCATTGTTTATATTCATTGAGTTATAACTAAGAGAAAGAGGTATAGCAACTGACAGCCCTGGCACTGTACAATTTTTTTTTAATATTTAGAACGAGAAAAATATCCTCCTCCTATAAAACTGTTTCTGTACCGGAGGCCGTGACAGCCTCGGCGCTTGGAGAGTTCGGTGCCTACTTAGTAGAAGAAAATATTTATAAACCTTTTCTAGTGATTAAATCGTTGAACAAGATTACGTCCTGATGAGCATCAGATATTTCATGAACTGTCTTCATTATAATAATTATTAGATTATCCTGTGGAAAAATCATAGTTTCGGCGTGTGAAAACCTAGCTTTCAATAACATGATAACATCTCAACTCTCCCTGAGAAGTCCTCAGTCCTGAAATCTCTCAGGTTTTTAATACTATCAGAATAAAAAAATGATTTTAATTTCCAATGTTATTTATTGACTAAGTAATGTTTGATTTTATTATATCATGAAAAAGCAGTTTTTAGTTGAAATGTTTACAACTTTTTGTGATGTGTAGTGTAGCCCACGTTCTGAAAATTACAGTTTATATGTCTTTAATATTGGTAATTATAACATTTCCTTCATTTATTATAATAGTTTCTTTTTGAAAATGGTTTTGTTTTATTACTTTTCAATTTGGCTACAATTCATAAGATAAATGCCATAATGTAATCGGTGGTCCGTGGTAATTTAGTTTTAGCCTGAGGGGTGCTCAGACATTCTAAAATTGAAAACCACTGCTCCTAATATTAATCGTTTATCTCATAACCTCACTCCAGAATTACTTACAAGCCTTTATATGCTACGCGCGTACTAGGGCGGCACTCATGGACGGGCAGGGTTTCCACATTTTCCTCCATTATATAAAGTCAGCAAGAAAGAGCTTCAGGACATTTCCGAAAGGATGATTCATGAACTCAAAATGAAACATTTATGTTTGCTCACAACTCATGAATGTTTGCTACTATTTCATTTTGTGTACAGATTTTTAAATTGTGCTACAATTGGAAAACTTTATACAATGTTTGGCATATAAAACCCGTCTGGTCTTCAAAATGTTTATACAGAATAAATAGTATTTTTAGCGTATTTAAAAGAGGTCTGTAAATTCAAATAAGACTATTTACAGCAAATATGTAAATCGTAAAAGCCATCAGCTCATAAACGACCATTAATTTACAGAAAATATCTGAAACTAAAAATTCATCACCTCAAATAAAATTATTTGCAACACAGACAAGCAGCAATCAAATGTGTAGATGGCTGAAGTTCCCGTGTCACATTTAAAAATCTCGTCCGTGTCGGGCCGTGCCGTCCTATTGCGCGCTTAACTATACACTTAGAAAGAGTTTAGCTAAAACATCAAAAGATGAAGGACACCTTACACATCACTGAATTTGTTTAACGAATTCGTAACAGCTGATCGCTTAAAAAAGTCAGTAGCTACAGCTATTTTGTTCAATGTTTATTTACCGAAACTGTGGCAACTAATCGTTGATATGAGTCAAAGCTACAGTTGTTCTATTCAAATGGCTATTTACCGAATTTGTAAGCTGACCTCTTACTTGAGTCAATAGCTACAGCTATTTCGTTCAATGTTTATTAACCTAACTTGAAACAGAAGATCGCTCAAATGAATCAATAGCTACAGATCTTATATCCAATGGCTATTTACGCAATTTCTAACAGCCTATAGCTTAAACCAGTCAGTAGCTACAACTGGTTTGTTCAATGTTTATCTACCGAAACTGCAACAAATGATTGCCAACAAGTGTACAGAATATACACGTATTCAAACAGCTATTTACCGAATTTGTAACAGCTGATCAGTTCCATCAGTCAATAGCTGCAGCTGTTGTATGATGAAATTTTAAAAATTACGCTAAAATTTAAATTTTGCAAAACCCCTCCCCATCTCGATTGAACGTTACCGAATGAAGGCTCTCTCCTATGATAATTATAGTTTGGATTGTCCGTTGATTATGAATCAGCCAGTCAGGTCATCTTCTTTTATAAACATACATATTTGAGAACTTTTGAACTCTTCAAATGACCTTAGGAGAAATCCACCTTTAGGTTAGAGCCGCCTGCTTTTCCCCACATAATTTATGACTGTAATGCGTAATATATTATTTTTATGCAGCTCTGCTTTTACAAACTTTCAGGACGACGTGTACTGGCAGTGGAGCCCAGGGTAGATGACCAGCGTCGAGGAATGACATGCCCGTAATATTTTACGTGGTTAAACACCTCTCACAACCAACGTTACTCTCACAACAAGCTCGAGATTTACAAACATATTTACATTGAACAAGCTTACACACTCACTTCTTACTACTTTAGGTATTGCAGATAATGTTTATAAGATATTTGCGTCACTAAATATTGAACATATTTTTATAATGCAATCTAAATGATGATGTTAGTAGTTTTTTTTCTTAATGGGTTTGGTGAGATTGGTAAACCGAAAAGAAACAAAAAATTATTATGTGTATACATATTTACACAAATTCAATGATGGAACACACTCAACTAACTTCTTTTTAAAAACTTCCCTTCTAAGGAAATTATCTGTTCAAAGATTGGGATATACGTTTATCACACTTTATCATTATATTTAATTATTTGTAGTAAGATTTATTGAAATATAAATTAATATATTTATTAAAAAAAAAAAAAATTTGAGCATTGTAACCTAATACAATAAATAAAGTAAAATAGTCTGCCTGTTAAAACAGATATTGTACAAAACACCCTATAACATAAAATAGCTGTTGTACGAAATCATGTGTCATCATTTAATTCAAGATAAAATAGGAATTGCGTCCCTTGACGAGTGTCTTGATAGAATTAGCCGTGACTGATTAGATAATTTTCTTTCGTGCAAAACATAGCCACACTCAGCGATAAAGGTATTCCCCTAAAAATAATTATAATTTCTTTCAAATAAAGTAATTAAATTAATTTCTTGGCAAAATTATTCATTTATTAATTTAAGAATTGGAATAAAATTATTGTCATTCAGAATTATATGTAATTCATTGTATAATTGTTTTATATATATAACGTAAAAATTAAAACTGTAAACTATAATTATTATTAAGTAATAACTTTTGAACCTATGAATAACCTATTTATTAAAAACAGTTGAATGAAATCATACAATTTAACGAAACCTTACGACATTTCTAAACATACAAATGATTTAGTTTAGGATTGATTGAAACATAGTTTCATCACAATCTATAAACCAAAACGAAAACAATAAGCGCCATGTAAGGCCTTCTGAAATTCTTGGGTTATATAAGCTCGATGCAATGCGTTTCATACATTTTCTGAAAGCTTAAAGAAGATTTCCTTTCAAGAAATAATTTAAACTCAACATTAAAAGTATCACGATATGTAACAGCTGTATTCAGCACAGTTACCTAATAATAATTACAAATAATAACCTTTTTGCTATCATAGCATCGTCATGGAACGGGGGCTTTATGAAAATATACTCTCAAGTTTGCCAATACTTTGTTAGGCTTATCCATTTTACCTAGAACTGTAAAGCTTAGTACAGCAGATTCGAGACCTTACGGTTAATTGAGGTAGGGGGAAAATATATATTACGTAAGCTTAGGCTCTCATAAAGCGACGACTTAAAATACGCCTCATTTTAAGTATCTCTATTTCATTTAAAATTTTTATTTCTAAGTAATTTTTTCATTTAATAATACACTAGAGGCTTTTTTCATATCTTTGACTGTTTTGACTCATTTCACCAGTTTATTATATGTTTCTCTCTCTATTTTCAACAGAGGCAGTATTTTACGAGTTCCCTTCGGTCCACATTATTTCGGATAACCGAGGCTGTATGCGGATTTGTTACCTACCACCCAATGGAATAAAGTTAACCTCCAACGCTGTACCTACAGAATAATAAGATCCACATATTCACAAGTGCTAAAGTGTGTAAGTGTAAGCTGGTGACTCGAGTAAGAAGGAATCAAATAATAGACCTATATAAACATGAAGGGAGTAGAGTCACAGAGCATATAATACCACCTAATACAAGTTGTATTAGGGGCTCTGTACGCATAATGTGAACCGAGTAACCGGAAATCGTGTGTACTATCACTTCTGAAAACATGTTGCACATTAAGAATGTTCGATACATCATCTGGTTCTGCATCCGATATGTCTTCACGTACTTCACTATTGTTTGTTATTTCATACCAAAGCGAATTTATCATCAAATTCATCTAATATAAAATGTCTCATGCAAGTCAGTGTTTTCAAAGAATTTAACATTATTGTAGGAAAGTATTCAACTGACCCTCTACCTCCCGTTAGGCCTACTGCGATCTCTCAAGGCCAAGTGCACGGTTACGTGTTTCGCACTATACCGTACAACGTTCAGAGTGTTCGACTACAACTGGATCTTGAAGCCACACTTCTTTACTGTGTGATAGAATAATTCTGCATTTCCCTGTACACAAAATGGTTACCTCACTGATAACAAGAAGTGGCACTAAAAAAACTATCAAGAGGTGTTTTCCTTCTGTATAGACAACTCCAAGTGCAAAAACAATGCTCGAGGCACCAATCACAAACTTACTATGTTTTTCAAATACTGCTTATAAATTACTTTTCATTTTAAATCGGTTTATTGGCATTAAAATGCAAATATGCGGTGGGTAATTGTGGGCCGCCTCTTAGCGTGGGTCACGCTACACCTTGGACGATATAATTATTGCATTTTGCCATATTAACTAAAGCTGTAGCAATAAGAGTCCGAGAATAAAAGCAAAGCGGATTTGTTTAATGAAGAAGAATAAAATTTCTGAGTACATTTACAATTTAAAATTTACCCAACACGATCTTGAAATAAATTTAAGTTATCGGTCAGAGGAGCGATGTTTCTTATAGTTTATACTGTCTTTTACCTCGCTGTCACAATTCATTCTTATCACAGTCAATCAAATCTTTTTGTGTGTTCCAATCGGATAAGGAAAGGGTCGGATGTGTAGATGTGGAAGGACTCCATAAAGACGCACGCTGTACATGTTGGGAATTAAAACCAAATTACACATTTACTCAGATTTATTTGTTCGCCGTAAAACTGAGTGCACACTGAAAATTTAATACCAGCTTGTTCATGGTGGGTTGGACATGAAATTATTCCTTCATCCGCACGAACGCAAATATTGCAATGTAATTGGTCTAATTAATTGAAGCACACATTTTGCGCCACTGCCTGTAGTTCTAACGCGGACAGATTATAATGGACGTAATGATGTGTTCTTCTTGTAAATTTATTTGCCATTAATGTTCTCTTTGAAAGACCATTGATGAGTTTTTCCAATTATTTTAAAATAATTAAAAAAATAACACATAGTTTGACGTTTGTTGTATATAACTTAAATTTAAAAGTCTTATTTGTTAAATGTAAATTAAGTGTTTATGTTGGATGTGGGAGAGAGGGAAGATATAAAACGCATATTTTTTAAAAATTTCACCCTAAAAAATTAAATTACTAAAAACAAAATTAATAAATATATAAAGAAACCTAATACTGGTGGTTTCTTAATAAAAACGTAAACTAAAATGAAACGACACCATAAGTAAAAGGAAGAAATCAAAAAAACGAAAAACAAAACTAATTATACAAGCTAACAAAACAATACATTTTAAACTAACGGCAAGGAAAAGAAAAACATCAAAAGAGACCAATCAATAAAACGAATTACGCTGTCAAACCAAAAACGTAATTACATACAAAGGAATAATACATTTAAAGTAAATGATAAGAGAAAGGAAATCCACAGTAGAAAATCATTATAACATGAATTACACAGTCAAACTCAACTTCAAGTAAACATGAAGAAACAACAAATTTCATATAAATGACAAGAAAAATAAAATTATAAGATGGATTTTACAAATAAAATAAAATATGTGAAGAAATACAAAGAAGCAGTACCCTTGAAAAAACGATAAAGAAAAAAACATAAAAGATGAAAAAATATAATGAATTATACGACAAAACCAAAATGTTATTAAATAAAAAATGTTGACCCATTTGAAATAAACGATAAGGAAAAGGAAAACGTCAAAAAAGAATAAGAAATAATATATTTTATCAAACAAAAAATGAAAAATAAATAGAAACAGTACGATTGCAGGAAGAGGATGGAAATATGAAGACAATCAAAGTGAAGGTTGAAGTGGTTAATCGTTTCCAAAAATTATTTTTTTTATTAAATTGATCCAAAAATTTACACACATTATTTTACAGAATAAAGTATTACAGCAGAATACCTATTCAGTGCACGCAAGCCACCAAAACATCAAACTAACCCAACCTACGGAGGTTGAATCTTTTAAATTAGACATAAAAATACATTTCACATTAACTTTGATAAGAGCATACAAAAATATTCTATATGATGAACACAAAAGCCACAGGTGAAATACAAAAAAAAAATCTTCTTAATAACCAATTACCTTCAAACGAAACAGTAACTAGAATAATGTTGAGCATATAGAAAGCACACTCTTTTTTAACTCCTGGGTCCAATGAAGCATGATATGTAAACAAAGGGAAATATAACGTAAATAGTTTTCAAAGTCATAAACGTTTAAATTAGCTTCGCTGCTGTGAGCCGGAAGAAATTTCATCACACTAAAAGGTCGGAACGTATATCATTGTGAATAAAGTGTGATATATTTAGTTCCATGCAATCCTATTGCAAGTGCCTTATATCTAGCTCCATGCACTCCTATCGCCAGTGCCTTATATCTAGTTCCATGCAATCCTATTGCAAGTGCCTTATATCTAGTTCCTTGCACTTCTATCGCCAGTGCCTTATAACTAGTTCTTTGCACTCCTATTGCCAGTGCCTTATATCTAGTTCCTTGCACTCCTATTGCCAGTGCTATATATCTAGTTCCTTGCACTCCTATCACCAGTGCCTTATATCTAGTTCTTTGACTCCTATTGCCAGTGCCTTATATCTAGTTCCATGCACTCCTATCGCCAGTGCCTTATATCTAGTGCCTTGCACTCCTATCGCCAGTGCCTTATATCTAGTTCTTTGCACTCCTATTGCCAGTGCCTTATATCTAGTTCCTTGCACTCCTATTGCCAGTGCTATATATCTAGTTCCTTCCACTCCTATCACCAGTGCCTTATATCTAGTTCCTTGCACTCCTATTGCCAGTGCTATATATCTAGTTCCTTGCTCTCCTATTGCCAGTGCCTTATATCTAGTTCCATACACTCCTATTGCCAGTGCCTTATAACTAGTTCCTTGCACTCCTATCGCCAGTGCCTTATATCTAGTTCCTTGCACTACTATTGCCAGTGCTTTATATCTAGTTCCTTGCACTCTATCGCCAGTGCCTTATATCTAGTTCCTTGCACTCCTATTGCCAGTGCCTTATATCTAGTTCCATGCACTCCTATTGCCAGTGCTATATATCTAGTTCCTTGCACTCTATCGCCAGTGCCTTATATCTAGTTCCTTGCACTCCTATTGCCAGTGCCTTATATCTAGTTCCATGCACTCCTATTACCAGTGCTATATATCTAGTTCCTTGCACTCTATCGCCAGTGCCTTATATCTAGTTCCTTGCACTCCTATTGCCAGTGCCTTATATCTAGTTCCATGCACTCCTATTGCCAGTGCCTCCCCGCAGGGGTTGCGGACTAGCCGCACCTACGAGGGATTTGGCGTCCCTCGCGGTACCCTAGCCTAACACTACACCACTCACAAAGCATACACACACACCAACACAATCTATACACATTTCAACACTTACATCTTCTCTTAGGGAATTTTGACTGGTCAGAACCGTTGCGCGTTGGGAGTGCTGAAAAGTCCAGAGCGTGACAAACTCTGGTCTGGGACGCTGCTGTGAGCTTGCTCTGCCGAAGACGTATGCGCGGTTGCTGGTCCGCTAGCCACTTCGGTTCTTGGTCAGGGAGTGTCCGCGGTGCACAGGTGTCGGAGCCTGTGCACAGTATTACGAGTTCTCGACTGATGCCCATCCAGTCGAGCTAAGGAGGAAACTATGGGCCCCAGAGTTCCGTTGGTTGGAAATGATCGAAAGTGATCCATGGGTGTACCCGTTCTCATAGCCTCGCCCGTAACGCCTGACACGATGGTTAGCTTAATAACAAATTATGGAAAACCAACAAATGTCCAACCAGTTTAATGTAAAGAGGCGTCGTGAGGTTTCTCCGAAAATGCCTAGGGAAGTAAATATGAGGAAAGAAATGGATATAGCGTCACCAAAGTTCTTAATCGTATCTTGCACAGAAGCTGGAAAAGATCTGTCAAAGGTATCGCCTTTTATAATCCAAAAGGCTATAACTGGATGTGCAGCAGGACCCGTCTCTTCCATAAGGAAGTTACGGAACGGAACACTGTTGTTAGAAACAAGCAATTCGAAGCAGTCACAGTTATTATTAAAAATGACCTCCTTCTTTGATCAGGTCAAGGTTTCGGTGGCTCCCCACAAAACCTTGAACTCATCAAAGGGAGTAATATCATGCAGGGATCTGTTGTATGTCCGTGAGGACGAAATTAAATCAGAACTGGTATCAGAAGGTGTAACAGATGTCGTACGAATTATGAGGATGGAAATCGGTCAGAGAGTTCCAACAACATCAATTATCCTGACATTCGGGAAACCATATATCCCGGAATATTTATACGCAGGCTATCAACGGCTTTCTGTTAGGCCCTACGTTCCCAATCCACGCCGGTGCTTTAAATGCCAACGCTTTGGACACGTAAGTTCTTCTTGCTCCAAGCCAGAGGTATCAGAACAGTGTGCATCTGAAGGCCATACTGAGAAGGTTTGCACAAGTGCTCCGAAATGCCCAAACTGTGCTGGTGATCACCCTGCTCGCTCCTTTAACTGCACAAAGTTCAAGGAGGAGAAAGCGATCCTCAGCATAATGGCAAAGGACAAAACATCTTTTTACGAAGCGAAAAAGAAGTTCAAGTCAACTCAACCTAGACTTGAAACGAAATCCTATGCCTCAGCTATCACCACTGAGAAGTCTTGTTCCAACTGCGTTGAGCTAAACAAGAAAATTGAAGTTCTAACTGAGCAAGTTAGCCAGTTATTAGCTTTGGTGACCAAAAATTTGGTTTCCAACTCAAAGACTAATGTTGAATGTGCGGAAAAATCTCCATTGCCAGTTATCTCTGCGAAAAATAGAAGAAGTAAGACACTATTGGATACAAGTGTGAAAAACGTTAAAACTACTCCTAATACGAGTAACAAAAATAATAACAAAGTTGCACCTGTGAAAGTAGGTGCAAAATCACAAACGACTCAAAAGAGGACCATTTCAAACTCCTCTTCTGAGTCAAAAAACTCTTCAGATTCCACCACTACAATAGTGGTGATGGAATCTGATGACTCCCTGCCTGGAACGTCCAACATTCCAGGCCAGCAAATTTGCAATGACACCAGTGAGAGCCAGGTGAATCCATTTCACTAAAATACAATGTCCACACCTAAACAATTCGTGATTCAGTGGAACATTAACGGTGTTAAAAGTCACATTGAGGATCTCAAATTAATTGTAAGGGATGTGTCCCCTATGTACATTTGTATTCAGGAGACACATCTCCATGAATCGCACAATTTCCATCTAAGGGAGTATTCAGTTTACAGATTCGACTTCGTTACAGAAAATCGAGCCAGAGGTGGCGTAGCCATTCCGGCCCGTGACTGTGTCGACGCCGTTTCTCTGAACTTAATAACTCCCTTACAAGCAGCAGCAATTCAAACAGCTGTTCCATACAAACTCACTCTCTGTTGTGTCTACCTCCCACCAAGTGACAACCTGCAACAGAGAGATCTTGTAGACCTTATAAATCAGTTACCGACTCCGTTTTTATTAGTGGGCGATTTCAATGCCCACCATGTTTCATGGGGTTCCCCAGAATGCAACCCGCGAGGTAATCTGATCGAAAGCATCAGATCGGAACTGGATTTATACCTGCTAAATGACGGTTCTCCGACACATTTAGCAGCGTCAACAGGTGGATGGACAGCTGTAGACTTGTCATTATGCAGTCTTGCCTTGGCTACAAGGCTAAAATGGTCAGCATTGCCTGATCTTTACAGTAGCGACCACATTCCTATTGAGATCTCTTTGTGTGACTCCTCACCCTGTTGTGTTCGACATCCCCGTTGGATTCTGAAAAAAAAGCCAACTGGGAACAATTTTCACAAGATCTAGAATCACTGGACGTGGATTACTTGGCTCCCATTGATGACATTGTCAATTCATTTACAAAAACCGTTTTGAATGCTGCTGGAAAGGCAATTCCGAAAACCTCATCCAAACCACGACGACCACCTGTTCCGTGGTGGAATGATGAGTGCACTGTGATCCTTCGTCAACGGAGAAAAGCTTTGAACCAGTTCAAGAGACATCCAACGAGTGAACACCTGGAAAAATATAAAATCTTCCGTGCGAAAGCACGGAGAATATTTAGGCAAAGTAAACGAGAATCATGGACGCAGTACATTGGCTCAATTACTAGAACTACATACAGCTCCATCCAAAGTATGGAAGAAATTACGATAAGTCTGTGGCATTTCCGTTCCGATGCCATTAATTTTATTAAGGCATCCGGATGGAGTTATGGCCACGGACTGTGAGGAAATTGCCAATGTGCTAGCATTATCGTTCTCAGAACATTCTTCATCTTCTGCATAAAAGGACGCTTTCCAGGTGTACAAACGTAAACAGGAAGCCTTACCTTTCACCGTTGGAGTGTCTGGAGATTCTTGTTTAAATAACCATTTCTCTGTCGACGAACTAGAGTCAGCTCTCTCGTCAACGAAGGATTCTGCTCCAGGCCCGGATGATATTGTATACTCCATGATTAAAAATCTACCACCGTCTTCAAAACTAGTTCTCCTTCGGATATACAACCGTATATTTGGGGATCACGGTTTTCCCGATGCATAGTTAGAAGCGACAATAATTCCTCTTCTAAAACAAGGAAAGGACAAAACTAATCCCAGTAGTTACAGACCCATCTCGCTGACCAGCTGCCTATGCAAACTACTGGAGAAGATGGTCAACTGTCGCCTTGTCTGGTATCTAGAAACAAACAAACTTCTTTTTAACGTTCAGTGTGGTTCCAGACAAGGACGTTCATCAGTTGACCAATTGGTTTTGTTGGAGTCAGCTATACAGAATGCCTTCATCTTACGACAAACACTGGTAGCTGTTTTCTTTGACCTTGAGAAGGCATATGACATGGCATGGAGAAGAGGAATTTTGAACGTATTGAAATCATGGGGTATACAAGGTAACATTCTTGCTTTTATAAAAAATTATTTGAATAACAGGACTTTCCGTGTACGTCTAGGAGGCATATATTCTGATCGTTGCGAACTAGAGAATGGTGTACCACAGGGTGGCGTTTTGAGTGTGACGCTGTTTGCTGTTGCCATTAACAGCGTCACTTCAAACGTACAGTCACCGGTCCACTGTTCCCTGTTTGTAGACGATTTTTGTATATATATGGCTGCTAGAAGTATGGCAACAGCGGAAAGATCCTTACAATTAGTAATTAATAAATTGCAAGAGTGGACCAAATCTACGGGCTTCAAGTTTTCGGCTTCGAAGACCCAGTGTATAGCATTTAGTCGTCGCAGGCAACACCAGGAACCTATTCTTTATCTTGATGGTACGCGGCTTCAAACCGCGGATAATGTGAGATTTTTGGGTCTTTTATTGGATAAAAGACTTTCATGGAATCCGCATGTGCGTGATTTGAAGACCCGGTGCAGCAAGATATTGGATATGTTGAGAGTTCTAAGTGGTACTAATTGGGGAGCAGACAGAACCTGTATGCTCCGTTTCTATCGCGCCGTTGTAAGATCGTGCATAGATTACGGCTGTATAGCCTATTCATCTGCTCGACCTACGGTTCTGAAACTCCTGGATTCAATACATCACGCTGGTCTTAGACTTTCTACTGGTGCTTTTAGATCAAGCCCAATCTCCAGCCTTCTAATTGAAGCTGGAGAACCACCTCTCTCTATGCGACGTCAAATGCTACAAATTTCATATTACACTGGTCTTCGAAGTAAACCTAAACATCCGGCATTCATAGCAGTTTTTGATAACCACCTCGAGGATCGTTACAATGTGCGTCAACGTTCAACTGCTCCCTTCGGAATAAGAACGTTGCGCATTTTTAGGAATCTAAATTTAGAACATCCACCTATATTCGAACGAACATCATGCTACATCCCTCCATGGACAATACAAAAGCCAAAATATGACTTCTCATTGTCCATGTACCTAAAACACAATACTCCTGACGTTATTTATCGTCAGGAGTTTTTGCAGATTCAACAAACTCACCAACACACTGTGACTATATTCAGAGACGGTTCAAAACTGGACAATTGGATAGGTTGTGCATTTTATATGGAAGGACAAACTTTCACTTACGGATTGCCCTCAGCCTGTAGCGTTTTTACTGCAGAACTTTATGCAATTTTCCAAGCTTTAAGAACAATTCCGTCTGCAAAATCTAAATATCTTGTGTGTTGTGATTCCAAAAGTGCTCTCCAGGCTATTCAGGAAATGTACACTAAGAACCCTTTAGTTGGAGACATCTTGTGCTCTATACACAGGCTCCAATTACGAGGTGTCGAGGTGTCATTTCTCTGGGTGCCTGGTCACTGTGGAATATTCGAAAACACTAAAGCAGATGAAGGTGCAAAATTAGCTACAGGTATGTTGCCATCGACACAACGTGTGATGGCATCAGATTTTGTATGCAAAGTTAAATCTACACTATTCTCTGTTTGGAACGAAGAATGGCAAAATGTAAATAGAAACAAGCTGAGGGACATCAAAAATACCGTCCGACCATGGGGGATATCTGTTCGTTCGAATCGTAGGGAGGAAGTGGTGGTTACTTGACTTCGCATCGGCCACTCTTTGTTAACGCATCGATGGTTGATGCGACATGAGGATCCACCACTATGTCCGTTTTGTAGAAATAATATTACAATCAAGCATATCCTGCTTGATTGTAATGAGTTGACAAATTTGTATATACGTTACGATCTTCGAGGTAGTTTAAAGGTGGTTTTAAGAGACGATGTCACGGCTATCGACCGTGTCCTCGCTTTCTTACGCCACCTTAATCTATTTAACAATATTTAAATTTTTTATAATTTTAGGTTCTTTAATTTTAGATAATTATAATCACAATTAGTTTTAAACATTTATTTTGTTTTATTTTGATTAGTTTTAGGTAATATTTATTTTAAAAACTTATTATTTAAAATAACTTTAGTTAGGCGATGATAACCTTGATAGGTTTTTCGCCTGGAAAAAAAAATTGCCAGTGCCTAATATCTAGTTCCTTGCACTTCTATTGCCAGTGCCTTATATCTAGTTCCTTGCACTCCTATTGCCAGTGCCTTATATCTAGTTCCATGCACTCCTATTGCCAGTGCCTTATATCTAGTTCCATGCACTCCTATAGCCAGTGCCTTATATCTAGTTCCTTGCACTTCTATCTCCAGTACCTGATATATAGTTATATGCACTCCTATCGCCACCTATAATAATAATATGCACTTATTACCACCCATAAATTGGTTTTGTTATTAAAATAAACATCAATAAAAAGCCAAATTTAACGTGAGTATAAAATCCACGAAATGCTAGTGTTGCATGAGACACGCCAACTACTCATTGCTACAATAAAAATATTGAAAAGAACCCCAATACCACAAAAATAATCAAAAATAACAAATAAGACAAGTTACTTAAGATTAAACCCTTATGTACATTTCGATGACCATGTCATCATCATCAGAGGGTCTAGTTACAAAACACAATCTAGCACACAAGAAGTTACAAACTAGAATGATACCAATCGTTCTCCGCGGTCGCTTTATATAGGCGTTAGGTAAGCTCCGCCCCCTCTCCGCCCTCGACCGACAAATAACGATCGGCCATCAGGAACCAAATAGGTTATGTCAAAAATTACATTATAATAATACATATGTAATAAAAACTACAGCAATAACAATTAATAAACTAAAAGTAATTAGATTAAAACATCGTAATTTGAAGAAAGCTATTTAAGTAAAGTATATAATGGTGAGTAAGGAATAGGTCCTTTATCTGCATTCATTAATTTACAATTTGATTTGACTATAAAAACACTTTCATAACTATTAAGTAACTTTTTTGAGTTTATACATTTAGCTAAAATAACATTTTTATCTAAATCATGCTGATTACTAAGGACATGTTCTGCTACACTTGATTTTTCAGTTCTTTCATATTTAATATGGGCAAGATGTTCTTTAAATCTGGTTACAATTTTTCTTTTAGTTTGACCTATATACATCTCGTTACAAGTACTACAAATTATCTTATAAATACCTGATTTTTCCAACATTGGAATTTTATCTTTCGGGTTACACAATAAATGCTTGAGTTTATTTTGAGTTTTATAGGCTATCTTAACATTTACCTTTTTAAAAATAGAGTCTAACCCTTTTGTTAAAATATTATCGAAAGGTAAACTAATAAAAGTACATTTTTTAACTTCTTTTTGAAGAGTGGTAGTTGTGTTCAAAACATATTTTAATCTTTGTTTTCTAACAATATTATCTATAATTTTAGCATCAAAATCGTTATATCTAGCCACTCCTTTGATATAATTAATTTCCTTATAAAAACGTCTAGGACTAAGTGGTACATTGATAGCTCTGTTAACCAAACTGTTAAATGCTGCTATTTTATGTGTATAACAATGGTTGGAACTATTTAAAATATATCTGTTATTGTTAGTAGGTTTCCTGTAAATATCAAATTCAATTTTTTCATGATTTTTAATACACATAATATCTAAAAATGGTAAACGATTATTAGTTTCTAATTCATAAGTAAACTTAATGGAACTATGTATACTATTAAGTTGGTTTACAAAAACATCAACATTACATTTGCTGCTATCAAAGATCGCAAAAACATCGTCAACATATCTTAACCAAATCCTAGGAAAATAAGTAATACTATTCTTTAATAAGAGGGTTTAATCTTAAGTAACTTGTCTTATTTGTTATTTTTGATTATTTTTGTGGTATTGGGGTTCTTTTCAATATTTTTATTGTAATATATTGTACCACTGTGCTCTTGATATTGTGTATTATCATGGCTTCCCGGTCAACTGAGCAAAACCTTTTTAGTAAGTTAAGTTTAAAAATAAGTTCATTACAAGTAGATATCGGTTTTTTGAAAAAATGTCAACGTTTTAAAGTTTTTCCTAAATTTATAAACGGTTTCCGCATTAATCTTAATAATTCACGTACCAAGAGAGTTATCGAATTTGCGAAACTCAAATGGTTAAAATTAGAAATTAAATATCTTTATAGTAAATTAGCTAATTTAGAATTGAAAAAGTACAATTTACACCTCAAATTAGCAAAGGATAGTAACGCTATTGTTTGGAATAATTTTTGTAGAAAAATGTATGTAATAAATAAGCATAAAATTGATTGTAAGGTAAAAAATCTGGATAAGAAATTTGTAGCAATTAGTAAACATTTAAATTTGGATGAAATAGGTAATAATAATAAAAACCCTACCTGTCCGCTAGTCCGTAATGAATCTAGCCAAACTTTTAATAGAGAAGAAATTAATTTATTAAGTAAAGGGTTAAATTTTGCACATTGTAATTACACTAACAAAACTGTAGTTGATATAGTAGCTAATATAGAAAGTAGTATTTCTAATTTAAAAGAGTCAGATAAAAATTACATAAGAAACGCCTGTAAAATTAAAATGGAAAATAATATTCGTATGGCCAATAAACCGGCTAATGTTAAAAATAATTTTGAGTTAGTTAAAGGTCTTTGTAACAAAGATTGTTATTATTTAAAAGCTGATAAGGGTAATACAATTGTAGTTTTAGATAAGAACGATTATGTAAATAGAGTAACTAAAATGTTAGAAGAAGGCCCTTATCAGAAAATTGTTAAAAACCCACTAAATAAGTTTGTTCAAGTTACAAACGATACTATTAAGAATTGTAGTTCAGTCATTCCTAAGAAAGATATTTATAAATTTAAAATTTCTAATCCTGTTATACCTAGGTTATATTGCCTTCCAAAAATCCACAAGGAAGGGAAAGCAATGAGACCTATAGTTTCTGGGATTGATTCCCCAACCTACCTTTTATCAAAATGGTTAGCCTATAAATTTACTTCTTTAAAAGAAAAACGTGGTATGTTTCCTATTAAAAATAACATAGAATTTGTCAACAAGGTTAAGAATATAAAACTTAGTAGTACTGATATTATGGTATCTTTTGATGTATGTTCGTTGTTTCCTAGCATTCCTGTTAAAGAAACTATATTGTTTGTTGAAGATTTTTTAAAAGAAAACAACATCGAACCTATTAAAATAAACGAATATGTCAAATTAACTGAAATATGTATGTACCAAAATTTCTTTAAATTTAATAATGAATTTTATAAACAATGTGATGGAACTGCTATGGGTAACAGTTTGTCTCCTTTCATTGCTGAGCTTTTTATGAGCAGATTTGAAGAAAACTTAAAGAATAGTATTACTTATTTTCCTAGGATTTGGTTAAGATATGTTGACGATGTTTTTGCGATCTTTGATAGCAGCAAATGTAATGTTGATGTTTTTGTAAACCAACTTAATAGTATACATAGTTCCATTAAGTTTACTTATGAATTAGAAACTAATAATCGTTTACCATTTTTAGATATTATGTGTATTAAAAATCATGAAAAAATTGAATTTGATATTTACAGGAAACCTACTAACAATAACAGATATATTTTAAATAGTTCCAACCATTGTTATACACATAAAATAGCAGCATTTAACAGTTTGGTTAACAGAGCTATCAATGTACCACTTAGTCCTAGACGTTTTTATAAGGAAATTAATTATATCAAAGGAGTGGCTAGATATAACGATTTTGATGCTAAAATTATAGATAATATTGTTAGAAAACAAAGATTAAAATATGTTTTGAACACAACTACCACTCTTCAAAAAGAAGTTAAAAAATGTACTTTTATTAGTTTACCTTTCGATAATATTTTAACAAAAGGGTTAGACTCTATTTTTAAAAAGGTAAATGTTAAGATAGCCTATAAAACTCAAAATAAACTCAAGCATTTATTGTGTAACCCGAAAGATAAAATTCCAATGTTGGAAAAATCAGGTATTTATAAGATAATTTGTAGTACTTGTAACGAGATGTATATAGGTCAAACTAAAAGAAAAATTGTAACCAGATTTAAAGAACATCTTGCCCATATTAAATATGAAAGAACTGAAAAATCAAGTGTAGCAGAACATGTCCTTAGTAATCAGCATGATTTAGATAAAAATGTTATTTTAGCTAAATGTATAAACTCAAAAAAGTTACTTAATAGTTATGAAAGTGTTTTTATAGTCAAATCAAATTGTAAATTAATGAATGCAGATAAAGGACCTATTCCTTACTCACCATTATATACTTTACTTAAATAGCTTTCTTCAAATTACGATGTTTTAATCTAATTACTTTTAGTTTATTAATTGTTATTGCTGTAGTTTTTATTACATATGTATTATTATAATGTAATTTTTGACATAACCTATTTGGTTCCTGATGGCCGATCGTTATTTGTCGGTCGAGGGCGGAGAGGGGGCGGAGCTTACCTAACGCCTATATAAAGCGACCGCGGAGAACGATTGGTATCATTCTAGTTTGTAACTTCTTGTGTGCTAGATTGTGTTTTGTAACTAGACCCTCTGATGATGATGACATGGTCATCGAAATGTACATAAGGGTTTAATCTTAAGTAACTTGTCTTATTTGTTATTTTTGATTATTTTTGTGGTATTGGGGTTCTTTTCAATATTTTTATTGTAATATATTGTACCACTGTGCTCTTGATATTGTGTATTATCATGGCTTCCCGGTCAACTGAGCAAAACCTTTTTAGTAAGTTAAGTTTAAAAATAAGTTCATTACAAGTAGATATCGGTTTTTTGAAAAAATGTCAACGTTTTAAAGTTTTTCCTAAATTTATAAACGGTTTCCGCATTAATCTTAATAATTCACGTACCAAGAGAGTTATCGAATTTGCGAAACTCAAATGGTTAAAATTAGAAATTAAATATCTTTATAGTAAATTAGCTAATTTAGAATTGAAAAAGTACAATTTACACCTCAAATTAGCAAAGGATAGTAACGCTATTGTTTGGAATAATTTTTGTAGAAAAATGTATGTAATAAATAAGCATAAAATTGATTGTAAGGTAAAAAATCTGGATAAGAAATTTGTAGCAATTAGTAAACATTTAAATTTGGATGAAATAGGTAATAATAATAAAAACCCTACCTGTCCGCTAGTCCGTAATGAATCTAGCCAAACTTTTAATAGAGAAGAAATTAATTTATTAAGTAAAGGGTTAAATTTTGCACATTGTAATTACACTAACAAAACTGTAGTTGATATAGTAGCTAATATAGAAAGTAGTATTTCTAATTTAAAAGAGTCAGATAAAAATTACATAAGAAACGCCTGTAAAATTAAAATGGAAAATAATATTCGTATGGCCAATAAACCGGCTAATGTTAAAAATAATTTTGAGTTAGTTAAAGGTCTTTGTAACAAAGATTGTTATTATTTAAAAGCTGATAAGGGTAATACAATTGTAGTTTTAGATAAGAACGATTATGTAAATAGAGTAACTAAAATGTTAGAAGAAGGCCCTTATCAGAAAATTGTTAAAAACCCACTAAATAAGTTTGTTCAAGTTACAAACGATACTATTAAGAATTGTAGTTCAGTCATTCCTAAGAAAGATATTTATAAATTTAAAATTTCTAATCCTGTTATACCTAGGTTATATTGCCTTCCAAAAATCCACAAGGAAGGGAAAGCAATGAGACCTATAGTTTCTGGGATTGATTCCCCAACCTACCTTTTATCAAAATGGTTAGCCTATAAATTTACTTCTTTAAAAGAAAAACGTGGTATGTTTCCTATTAAAAATAACATAGAATTTGTCAACAAGGTTAAGAATATAAAACTTAGTAGTACTGATATTATGGTATCTTTTGATGTATGTTCGTTGTTTCCTAGCATTCCTGTTAAAGAAACTATATTGTTTGTTGAAGATTTTTTAAAAGAAAACAACATCGAACCTATTAAAATAAACGAATATGTCAAATTAACTGAAATATGTATGTACCAAAATTTCTTTAAATTTAATAATGAATTTTATAAACAATGTGATGGAACTGCTATGGGTAACAGTTTGTCTCCTTTCATTGCTGAGCTTTTTATGAGCAGATTTGAAGAAAACTTAAAGAATAGTATTACTTATTTTCCTAGGATTTGGTTAAGATATGTTGACGATGTTTTTGCGATCTTTGATAGCAGCAAATGTAATGTTGATGTTTTTGTAAACCAACTTAATAGTATACATAGTTCCATTAAGTTTACTTATGAATTAGAAACTAATAATCGTTTACCATTTTTAGATATTATGTGTATTAAAAATCATGAAAAAATTGAATTTGATATTTACAGGAAACCTACTAACAATAACAGATATATTTTAAATAGTTCCAACCATTGTTATACACATAAAATAGCAGCATTTAACAGTTTGGTTAACAGAGCTATCAATGTACCACTTAGTCCTAGACGTTTTTATAAGGAAATTAATTATATCAAAGGAGTGGCTAGATATAACGATTTTGATGCTAAAATTATAGATAATATTGTTAGAAAACAAAGATTAAAATATGTTTTGAACACAACTACCACTCTTCAAAAAGAAGTTAAAAAATGTACTTTTATTAGTTTACCTTTCGATAATATTTTAACAAAAGGGTTAGACTCTATTTTTAAAAAGGTAAATGTTAAGATAGCCTATAAAACTCAAAATAAACTCAAGCATTTATTGTGTAACCCGAAAGATAAAATTCCAATGTTGGAAAAATCAGGTATTTATAAGATAATTTGTAGTACTTGTAACGAGATGTATATAGGTCAAACTAAAAGAAAAATTGTAACCAGATTTAAAGAACATCTTGCCCATATTAAATATGAAAGAACTGAAAAATCAAGTGTAGCAGAACATGTCCTTAGTAATCAGCATGATTTAGATAAAAATGTTATTTTAGCTAAATGTATAAACTCAAAAAAGTTACTTAATAGTTATGAAAGTGTTTTTATAGTCAAATCAAATTGTAAATTAATGAATGCAGATAAAGGACCTATTCCTTACTCACCATTATATACTTTACTTAAATAGCTTTCTTCAAATTACGATGTTTTAATCTAATTACTTTTAGTTTATTAATTGTTATTGCTGTAGTTTTTATTACATATGTATTATTATAATGTAATTTTTGACATAACCTATTTGGTTCCTGATGGCCGATCGTTATTTGTCGGTCGAGGGCGGAGAGGGGGCGGAGCTTACCTAACGCCTATATAAAGCGACCGCGGAGAACGATTGGTATCATTCTAGTTTGTAACTTCTTGTGTGCTAGATTGTGTTTTGTAACTAGACCCTCTGATGATGATGACATGGTCATCGAAATGTACATAAGGGTTTAATCTTAAGTAACTTGTCTTATTTGTTATTTTTGATTATTTTTGTGGTATTGGGGTTCTTTTCAATATTTTTATTGTAATATATTGTACCACTGTGCTCTTGATATTGTGTACTCATTGCTAATAATTATTTCATATATAATTGTGCTGATATTAAGAGTCAACCTGTAATTTGTATTTCTCGTATTTTTGTATTAAAAACCGGTCTTATTAGACCTACCATGACTTTTCTTGCTTAACTGTTACAGCTTATATAACTAAAGTTTATCTATTTGCACTTTAGTTTTTGTCTCCACTAATCATAACACTCCATTACACTAGCTTGAAAGGTTTGGTCCTCTTAGGTCGTCTGCTGATTATCAAGTAGTGGGAGAACCTCTATTATGTCTGTGAAGTCTATTATTTTTGGGGCGATCTTCTTTATCTCCTCTGAATTCACTAGAATATTCAGATTTTGGTGGAAAGTACGATGGAACATGAAGGTGCTCCTTAGTACATTGTTCTGGAACGTCTATAGAGTTCCTACAATCGTTTCTTTGCTCATCCCTATAAAAGCTTTGTATAAGTATTAGCCATAACTGTCATAGAGCAATAATATGAATTTGTTATAAGTATTTATAATAGAAATAACTTTTCAAAGTTTTGACTTGAGGGATTAAACATATAATAAAATGCTGCTATATACATTACTATAACGATTGTGCATTCAGAAACAAAACATACTGAAGCATAACTTGATGAGGAAGGCGCAGAGACAACAGTTATTCCAGGAAGTACTAACAATAAAATGCGTACAAAATGGACGAAAAGAAAAAGAAGCATATTTCCAATAGAATGAGTTGTTTTAAATCAAAACCCTTATAAATCTTTAGCACTACAATTCGTACTGTTATATCTAATAAAGCAATTGATTTACTCTTGAAAAAACATCGGGAAACCAATGTGAAAATTATAACGTTTAACAACGCACGTTACACGCAAGCAATGAGGTTTAATTTACTTGAGATCGACTGTGAAACGCCTTGATTGAATTATCGACTGTGAAACGCTGAGTATGTGAAATGTATTAAGTGAATTGGCGAGGCAAACAATATGTCAAAGAGAACAAAGGCAAGTCGTAATGTGAGTGGATTTACTGAGATAGTAAGAATTAATGAGTACGATATGAAGTGATTGCTAACAATGATCCTGCACCGACACGACGTTCTACAAGCCTCCCTCCTGTGTACGAACAAGCCTACCTTAGTGTCTATTGATGGAGTAATACTATTGTTCAAGCAATTTGTGAAATAATTTTATAATTATATACACAATTGTTTCAAAATAAGACAAGAATTAAGTCCGTGTCGTTGAAATGTGAGCGTGCTCACATATGTGCCGCCACTGATGAATAAATCAGTAAATATGTTACAAGTGCACATGTCATTTAGATTTAGGAAAAAAAGTTGGGTTGAATGGTCCAGCGGGTAGGACATTTTACTGCTAATCTAAAGTTCCTTTGTAGGTAGTGTGAAATAATTTTTGTTTCATTTTTAGCGCTTAAGTCAAATCCGTCACTGAATATGAGTATAGGTAAAATTTTGTAAGCCGGCACTTTGGAGTTGCGGGCCTTTCTGAGAGGAGGAGGACGAGGGGTCGGAGGAGGTGCCGGTTATTTTCAAAAGCACCTTCCCTTGTTTTTCCGCTGACTCGTAGGTTTAATTATTTAATTTAATTATTTATTAACACTTTTCAATATATATAGTATAAATACGAACAAATGTAAATAGACAATACACGGAGTTTGAATAGGATCCGTGTTAATAGGGTCCTAAGGATACTAGTAATATTGTCTAATGGTTGAGAAAATTAGGCCGCGATTTAGGGCCCCGATTACGGGTGTTTTCTAAACGACGCATACACAATTTCCACCTAAGAGCCAAGTGCCAGAGTATAAAATTTGAACTGTAATTAGGGCCGAACCTAAACGGAAAAATGGGCGGTTGAAATATAAAATTGGATCCTTTGAATACTGCATGGGCCAAAAAAGAAATTTAGGAGTGGCTATACCTCGTCTATCCTAAGTTATCCGAACTGTATAAAAGGAGTGACAGTTCTGAAATTAAACTTCCCTGGTAACAGAAGACAACCTAGTGGATCCATTCATGTCTAAATACGTATTGAAATAATTTATTGAAGTATATAAAGAACATGGTCCTCAAGGATACAACGAGGAAAAAGGGCTCGAATAGTCCTTTTAGGACATATTTTTGTTCTTGAATAATTTTAGCCAATTATTGTTGTTATTTATTTTAATAAATGACTGTATTATTAAATACATTTACTGAAATAAACATAAGGACCGTCCAGATAAGACGCCTATCAACCAGTGCATGTCTCCGAATCAGGATTCCAAACATCAAAGAATATTAAAACACATAAAGGCACAGTATCTCAGCGCTGAATTTAATAAAACCCTAAACAAAGGACATAACCTAGTAAAAAGAAATGCGTGTTTTCTCCTTAGATGAGAAGAGAATTATAATAAACTGTAAAGTCCTGTAACAGACGTCTCCGTCTAGGGACAGTAAATATTTTATAAGCGATGGCTCTTTATGATCTTTGTGCCTAGACATAATCTACACAAACGTCAGGGTATAATAATAGTATTCTATAAGTATTCAGATAGAGTCTTACAGACTCATCATTTATATACATATATATACATTCTTGAATGTTGTAGTCCATTACGTTCAATGAATCTTAATTATTCACTTTAACATTTAGTTTAAGACCATCCGAACTTTACATTTTGTAAATTTGTGAACACTTATTGAGACCGAACGTTTTCGATCGCTATGAGGCGATCTTCATCTGTGTATTCTGCTTGGAGATGTTGGGTTAAGCGGTGCCGCTTTTAAAGGCAGGTTTTCGATAGTATTAAAGAGCATGTGGGATTTGTATTGTGTCTGAACTTTTTATTTTTGTGTGTCTGTAAATTTCATATTGTTCTAATGTGTTGAGATGAGGTCCTTTATTGTTGATATGTAGGATTTCTAGGTTATGGTAAACATCTGTGTATTTGTGTCATGTATCTTTTATTTGATTGAAAACTGCTGAGTTGGTGTTCCTCGACTCTTTGCTTAAAGCTGTGACCTGTTTGCCCAATGTAGAATTTGTTGCATTTGTCGCAGTTTAGTTAGTATATGCCTGTTGCTTTTTATTTTGTGTAGTGCTTTATTTTGTATTGTAAATTGTTATTAGTTTTCTATGCTATTTTGCATTCTGTGTTTTGAAGTTTGCGGGCTATTTTATTTGGTGTTATGTTCGTGTATGGTATTGTGATGTATGTGATATATATTCAACAGACAGACAGGGAAAGCAAATATCTCGCTGAAACCTAAATCTCGCCAACACGATCGGACACGAATTCACAATACAAATCTTAATATAAATCTTTAACAGATCCTAAAATAATAAATTGTATCTTTTATCCCGGCTGAAATGGCATTCTGGATCAGACGATTGATGTACCCTTCTCTGGACTACAAGAGCTTCTAGTATCGCAGAGACGCAATAAAAGATGTGCCAGCAGCGTACAAAGCTTTTCTGGAAAACTTTGTCTATACAAATATGTATTATTGGGAATAACTATTTAATGAATTCTTCCATTACAAAGACGACAAAGCGCAACAATGTGAAATGAAATATTTGTCAAAGGGAAACATGAAAGAATTCAAGTAAGTGTTAACTTGCTTCGATAAGTTTCCTTTTATAATGGCTTCTATCTTACACAATCAAACGGCTGGCGTCGCCTTTCTACCTCCGGAATTTAATTAATCACTTTTCATTATAAACTGATTGTGCACGTTGCAAAGGGATATTTGTTATCTGTGACGTCATGCTTTCACAAAGAACGATAGATATCTCTTTTAAATAATGAAGATTACAAAATACCCTGAGTATGGGGAGTGAAAGCGGGGATGTATCGGTAAAGTAATTACACGAGGGAGCTGAAGTAGTGTGTGATATAGCCAGCGTTGTAAATATAATGAATATTATAAACACATAGAGCTTCCTGGTCTGGGGGATAAAGGGCGTTACTGCACACGTACTCAGGGTCGCATATCTTATACGCGTCTGAAGGGTGAAGGACTGAGGATCAAACAGAATACGCCCTGAGACTAGACTTAGGAGAATTGATTCTAGCTTATCTCATGTAGAACTACTGTCTACAGGGTTAAAGTAACTATCTACCACTCGAGGAGCATAAAGTGTTTATTGCAATAAACAAGTAGACTGCTTTAGCAGTAGACTATTTAGTAGGAACACGAAAAATAATGATATAGCTTGGGGCTGGCACCCTAAAAGTTAAAACGTTGAGCAATATAAAATAATTGTATTCACTCACATTCACACACACACACACACACACACACACACACACACACACACACACACACACACACACACACACACACACACACACACACACACACACACACACACACACACACACACACACACACACACACACACACAAACACACACACACACTCTCTCTTTCTCTCTCAGACATACACAAACAGACCACACGCACACACACACAAGCGCGCACACACGCACAAACACGCACGCATGGAAGAATCATGATGAAACCACGGATAAAGAGGAGGTCCTAATAGGAATAGAAGATGCCCTTGATGACCAAGAGATAGGATCAGAGGTAACGTCTCAATGGTCTGAGGGTCCTTCGGGAACGTTAAATGCTTTCGTACGACTTCCTGCATTGATAGCACCCAAATATACTCCAAGTAAATGAGGGGATAGTTAAACAGGCACAGGATCAGCATTTCCATTCTACAACACGCACATTTGAGCAATGATTGCGCCGATACAGGCTTACCACGAAATTGTCCGTATTTACCTCGAGCTAAAGATACGTGACTGTATCCTCGCAGCGTTCACTTTGGAGTGTAGATTAACACATGGAAAGTTTTCTTTACCGAAATTATTATAAACATTAAGAGACTGAACTAAGCCACTGAACAACCAATCCAACTATCATCATCCCTTAAGTGCTAAGTTTATAATTCAATTCTCGCGGAAACCTGGATTACAATTCATTTCGGGTTGATACAAACTTGGGAATTTAATTTCTGTTCACTTTAGGTTTTAGTATATTTTATTAATTAGCAAACCACAAAAAGACCGAATACAGTTATATTCCCTTAAGCCTATTCAACCAGTTGTCACGAGTAGTTTCCAGCAAAAATTCCATCTTTAATAATATTCGGCATAGGAAGTTACAGCCATTTCGTAACGCCACAAAGTAACGGTTTACGTCTATATAGGCCATACTGCGTTACCAGAGTGTTTGTAACCGGCGAAGTTATGGCATTGCCAGTGCCTCTTTTTAAAGTGTAACCGATAAGAAATAACAAGTGTTCAAACACTCTGGGGAACATTGCGTGTATGTCACCCTGCAAAGTCACTCTGCAAATAGCACTCACTCACAAAGTGCTGGCTCTACTTTAGATAAAGGCTAAACGTGTAATCTTGACACGTGACCCTCAACGCTTGGACGATGGACATACATCTATTTTTCGGCCCCTCTACTAATGTATTACTAGAGAAGATCTTTTAGTTTGTTGTAGATCTGGCTGCTTTCATTGTGTACAAACCCTGAGTTAGTTAACAAACGTTTCATTAATGCAGTGCTTTTATTAATCAGTGGTTTTCTGAGCGCTTGTGCGTGCGCGCGCGCGTGTGTGTGTAGTTGTGAGAGATTTTATATGTGTGTATGTCTGTGTGTGTGTGTGTTTGTAGCTGAAATTTACCACGAAAGAATATTTTAACACAAAAATAAAAACTTTTATCTATTGTAATTTTCTGCTATACTCTATTTTGAGGCAGGCTACTCCTCATATCACGGCAATATAGTGTTTTTTACTTCATTGCCACCACTCTTGCAGTAAAACAAACACTCTTATACGTTTAATCATTGGCCATGCTCCCTTCCATTGATGTTTTCGATCGTCTCTCACGTTCTGCGTACGTTATTACCCCTTAATCCTTGTAGTCTCGCCATTTTTATTAGTTCCATTTACTTTCAATTTATTTCTGCTTTAATTTTGTTGTCCTTGCTTTTATTTTGTAATAACTTTAATATTACTCATCAATACTAATGACTTATTTTTGGTTTGTTTATTTATTTATTAATATTCTATAGTTTCACTTTATGTATTTGCATTGTTTTGTTATGGTTTCTTATTAGTTGTATCTTATGACTCCTTCAAAGTTGTGACGGCTACACCCAAGTATACTGCCCTGCATTCACCTACAAACGCATTCGCTCTACTAGAATGTATTAGACTTCTCTACATTATTACCTTGATTACAAGGCTTTGCTGGACAAGAAGTCTCCGCAGGCAGACAAAGTATAGTCATTCTGAATAGATTCGATTCTACTTTAAATTTACAAGTATTCAATGTGCAATATTTGCAATAAAACCATACAAAGTATTCGCCATATTAGGATAATAGAAACTCTATTCTACAAAGAACATAGACTAAGCTTACCTGTTTAATGATGGATTTCCAAAGGAATCTAACAACGTTTGCAGAAATTTCATACCCACAACAAGATGGAATATTGTGAAAAAGCTTTTTAATAAGGCACAGAAAATAATTAAATACTTAAGAAAAATAATATAAATCACGTCTTGTTAAAATAAAACAGGCGTAATTAATAACCTCAGAAGATTTTTCCCCGTCACACGCTGAATACTAATTAGAGCTATCTTAAAAGCAAAGAATCTTGTGGAGTTACTCTAATTAAAAATATAAATGACAATAGAGTATCTTACAATAAACCCCAACTTAACACCACAATACCTTACCGAATGGTTGCGCCTTGAATTATTTTACAAATAATTCACAGTGCCACTTACTGTAATTGAATTTTGTCAGTAATATGTGTGTTTAAATAGCTACAGTTAAACATAGTTTACTTTATTATACTTATACGAAATGTGTGTGTGTATGTGTGTGTGTGTGTGTGTGTGTGTGTGTGTGTGTGTGTGTGTGTGTGTGTGTGTGTGTGTGTGTGTGTGTGTGTGTGTGTGTGTGTGTATGGATGGGTGTATGTGTGTGTGTGTGTGTGTGTGTGTGTGTGTGTGTGTGTGTGTGTGTGTGTGTGTGTGTGTGTGTATGTGTGTATGTGTGTGTGTGTGTTTGTGTGTGTGTGTGTGTATGTGTGTGTGTGTGTGTGTGTGTGTGAGTGTGTGTGTGTGTGTATGTGTGCGTGTGTGTGTGGGTTATGTAAGTGCATGGGTATGTATATAGAAATATATTATAAATAAATATATTATTATACTTTTGTTATAATAAACAATTAGATACTGATTATGTATATTTTAATAAATATATAGAGAATAGTTATATAGTTGCTTTATTCTTGTATTCACTTACTTAAAAACTAATTATTAAAAAATGTATTAATCTATTAATTTTAGATGTATATTTTAGTAACTATGAAGGCGTATATGTAACACATACTCATGCGCATTATATCGCTCTCCTAGAAGCATAGTGAAATATTTTATTATAGAAACATACTAATAAAAAAGTCATTGTAAATAAATAAAACTAAATAAATAATTTCATAAACGTTTATGTAAATCCTGATTTCGTTTACAAACCAAACATCATCAAAGATAATTTGTACAAGGCAAGCTCTGCAAGAGTTAAAAGTTTTTATTTTTAATAAAAATTAAACCACTACAAGTATGTAAAATAGTTGGATAAAATATCAACGCAAAGAGTTTCAGCTTGCCAACTTATAGCAAATCGTTTTACTTGGTGTCTATGGCACCATTATATGTCAGGAAGCATTGCACACTGCTGAATCTCGTTTATCGCTATAATGACGCCTCATTGAAACATTAAAGAATTACTTGGAATGGAAGCTCAACCTGCAACCTTATTGGAATATTTACGCGTCGAATGATAGGGGAGAACTGTGAGCATATGTTAGATCAAGGCAGTGTCATGAACCCTCTGGTAAGATCCAAGAGAATAAATAGCTTCAGTAAGATATATTCCGTGAATACAAACGTTTGGTCAAATGTACGCCAAAACTTAACTCTTATCGACCTAAAAGCTGAGATATTAAAGTTTTAAACTTTTAATTAAACCCTTTTTTAGTCAAGATAATCGAATAAGGACAAATCGCGTGGTATTTATCTTTTACTTTCAAAACTATTGTATTTTCGCTTCTATGCAAAAAGATTAAATATTAAAAAAAATACTTCTGGGAGTGTTTTACAACGAACAGTAAGAGACAGGAGCGAGGAATGGCAAGTTGCAATAAATCGAACGTGGAATAGTTTTTAGATACAAGCAAGACATTCAGATAGGTTTATATTAACAGTCTTTAGGTTTCTGTAAATCCTAATCAAACACTTTGTTTGGCATTATTTTAATCATTTTTACGGAACCTCGAAGTACGTACTAACACTTTGATATACCGTTTATAAATTCATAATATAATTGCATTAGTAAAGGTTGACTTGTTCCCCCAACGTTCAATTATTCCGACAAGCGTTAAAATATTTCCACAATATTACTCAGTGCATTCATGAGATTACATTTTTATAAAAACATTCTTCCTTTTAGAATGTGTTCGCATTTATATAAATAAAATCTCTCCCATAAGCTGTATACATTTTCCACATTCACACTGTAGTTATACAAAAAGCTTTCATTTCTTGGGGCAAAGTATAAACATGCAATTTCAGTAATGACGTTTTACAGGTATTCCTTTTCATTCGGAACTACACTGCACTGGATGTTTATTCATCTGTGTATTACAAGGTTCCATATGGCACTGTGAGTTAAAGTAATCTTCAGTGAAATAGTATACTTTAAATAACATAGTGGTATAGAGAATGTGAGTCAAGTACAGTCTGAGTCTTCCACTGAGTCTGAGTCTCGTAGGATGATGCACTAAAAAACTATCTGAAAAATTTTAAAAGACGAGCGCCATATTGAAAGTATTAGCTTATAATTTTTTTTCAAAAAAATACTAAGTTAGAAAATTGATTTAGTCATGTATATGTGCGTTAGTTGAAACAAAAAAAAATTTCTAAAAGTTTTATTAGTAGCTCATTTTGTACCCTCTGACAAACGTAGCCTACCTATATACCAGGGTTCTCAATTTTTTAAAACAAATTACCCGTTAGTGTTTTAAAAACCAATTGTACACCTGCCTTCTTTTTGTCTAGTTGTAAGCGAAGAAAAAATATTTTCTGTATTTATCCATCACCTAAACGACAAAATATGGCAAAACAAAAATATACCTGCTGATGGACAAAGTACTCAAAAATACAAAATAAATACAAAACTTTATGCTAACTTCGCGCTAATATATTAATTAAACATTTAGAAATAACAAAAATCCACTAACAAATTCTTTCTGTTCTCACAAGGCCGCCTCCAATAAGACATTTATTTCTCCGGCAAGTTTACTCTCGGCCATTACGCATAGAACGTCATCCTCCTCTTTTCTACCAAGTCTCAAAGGCATGACTATGTTTAGCAATACAGGTTCGATGTTTGCCAACACAATGAGCTTCATAAAAATGCCCAGGCTAACTTTCGATAAAATTCGCTTTATATTCCGCCACTTAATATATTAATAAGCGTGTCCAGTAGAACTACATTTAGAGCTGTAGAAATTTAGAGTCACCTTAGATTCAAAACTACAAATTAATACAGTTGGGTTCATTTTAGAAATACTTTCAAACAAATTTGCATGAATCTGCATTTGAAGGCAACTTTTATATTTAATACAACGCTATCTCCCACCCTGCTATGGTTTGAATACAAACTGTCTAATAATGTATAAGTATGTAGGCTGGGCGGTTATTTTAAATGGCTATTCCCCGCCCAACTCGTTAAAGCTGTTTATTAAAAAGAGACAAAATTGGTACTTCTTCTTTGTGGTTTGCTTTGAGATGAGCGGTCGACGTTTATGAGTTCGACGTAAAGTTCGCTAACCTAACCTAACTTTAATTCCTATATATACACTTTAACAATGGCAGTACTAGCGATAGCAGTCAAGTAATTTGATACAAAACCACACCTTTACCTATTCGTTATATCAAATTATTGTATTTATATGAATTTTCAAAGTCGTACAGTTATTTCTGACTCACCCAGTAAGTAATGTAATCGCAACATGTATTGGATTTTGGATTTCATATTTTGTAGTTCCGGCGACAACCAGGAGTAAGTAGGATAAAGCTGGAGGTATTAAAGTCTCCCAGTAGAAGTTATAAAGTATATCATGACATCACGTATTCGAGGTTGGGTGCCTACTTACATCCGAGTGTCTACTCGCTGCCCGAACATTACATTGGAATTATTGTAGCTACGCAGATACTCGAAACCCTTAATCTTGTGTGGATCATAGAAATACAAATACCATGCACATTTGAATGCCTTTGGGGGCGGGAAAGTATCATTGTTGGATACCATGCACCTGCTTGACAAATATATCAGCAACAAACGTACGGTCTCAGATCAGGGTGCCCTGATCTGGCATACGTATGTGCATACGTGGTTGGACGATCTGGAAAATGGAAAAAAGCTGTTTGAAAACGTTGAAAGCACTATATCAGAATATATATTCTGAATTTAAAGAGTAAAGTGCAGCCACTACAAAGTCCTATTTGGGTACGATACTAAGGGGCACTTGCGAGTTCAAACTATAAGTGTGTTGATACAAACTTACACCTCTACTTATGCTGTAACTCATTTTAATATATTTATAGAATATATGCCGATGTGATATATTAGAATGCCGGGCAATTTATTGTCACTAAGAAGTAGGTGATATTGGACCCCATCTGACTTTTCTAAA
>JBAIZL010000001.1:72676270-72711270 GCA_036971475.1 Prosapia bicincta
TTATAATTACGCACCTTTTGGTGCTAATATGTTCACATTAAATTATTAAACTTGATTATACAAGAAAAGCAAGTAAACTCGAATATATGTTCATTTTCAGCCATTGATAAATTTTATTAATTGAAGGATTGCTATCCTTAAAAATTTATAAGTAATGTAAAAAAAAAAGGTTTCATAATCTGTAACTGAGTGTTAAAGAAATTTATGTGTCATGATTTTAATTTATTTCATCTGTCTATTTTAAAATAAAGTTTATGATTTGCTTTAATTGAATTTAAATGTCATTATTTTACCACCGCACAAATACCTTGCATTTCAAGTAAATAAACCTTAAGTATTAATTCAAGAATATTCTGCTAATTTTAATTGTTTAACTTGGTAATTTAAAATACTTTAACTGTAACGGATTTATAACTTCTATTGCGTTACAGACAGACGTATCTTTACGCCTCAACTGTAAGCTAGAAGTGAATATTAAATGTTTTAAGAGTTATAACTAAATAAAATCCAATTTGTAAAATTATAAACCGTTGCCACAAATTGCGCAACTCTGCTTGTTTCATAATATAACAAACCGTTACATAAATGCGCGACTCTGCTTGTTTAATTTTATATAATCCGTTACATAAATGCGCAACTCTGCTGTATAAAATTTGAAATGTAAATTTGTGCGTTGGCAAAAAGAAAATTTAAAAATGGTTGAAAATAACCGAATTCATTAAATATATTCAAAACGTAAGTTCACAGTGTAAAATTTTATAAAATGTATAAATTGAAAGTAAAAGGATGTAGCTTGTGTAAGCAGTTTGGTAAAGTTAAGGGAGAAAACCAGTTATAACCAGTTTTTACTTGTAGTGTAGTCAAGGTCAGACACTCTTATTGTTCAAAACATTTGTCATGTCTATGCGTAGTAAGTTTAGATTTTTAAAAGTTTCTGCATAGCCTAATGCAGGATGTCTAGTTTATCAAGGTTGTTTACACAAGTTTAGAATGTTTGTGCCTGAAGCACAATGTTTACATAAAATGTATCGAGTTTGCTTGCTTTGCTATGCCATCAACTTTCCGTTTGTTTTCTGAACCCCTGTAGTAAATCAATTTATCAGACGATAAAAGAGGTTATTAAACTAGTATGAATTGCAGAATCAAAATGATTTAATATTAAAATAATTTGAAAGTAAATGTAATACTGTCTGATAAACAATTAAACAAAAATAATAGTACTGATGAATTATAATAAAAAAAAAGAAAATTTTTGTAAATGGATTTAAAACAAGTTTAATAAAAGTAAATATATGTATAAGTTGTGTAAGGTTTACAAGCAAATTTATAACTTCAAAAATGGTTAAAATTTAGAAAAGTTATTGTTGGAAGAAATTTAAAGCTTTTTTTCATTTTTAAAATGGTAATTGATTAACAAGGAAGTGGTAAGTGCCTTGATATGCAATTTTAGAAACTCATGACGACACTTTGCATATTGTGTGTCAAAGGGCCCAAATGGCATGCAATCTTACTTATACACGAGGTAGACACTGACAAAATCTCAAAATACATAATACTACACGAAGAGACTAAAACACTTGACCAAAAATTGCATGTGAAAGTACAATCCTAATTTCTGTTTGATTTAATTCTTATTTTATTAATGCAAGAGCTTAAACGAATTTTAATATCAAATTGTCATAGTAATGTTTGTAAGAAAATTTTAGAATGATGAATTGAATAGAGTCCTTTTTAAGTCAACAACTGGCTGTATGGTTTTTAAATCAAAGTATGGGATTTGATTTAAGAAAAAAGTATTTGGATTCAAAGTGTGGGATTTGAAATCCAATGGTTTTAAGATGTACGAGTATTGTAAGAATAACAAGAGAGGTTATTAGGCAATGGTACATTCTTAGTGGTAAATAGAGAGAGAGAATTTTTGAAAATATATATATAGCGTCGTTTAAATGTGGTAATATGTGGCTTACAGGGAGTAAGCAGTTTTGCAGATCCCAGGTAGTGGACTGCGATAAATACAGCCAGTAGGTTAGGTTTGTTGACACAAAAAAAAACAATTTTGAAGAAAATTTAATTAATGAATAATTTGAAGAATTTTAATAAGAAATAATTTGAAGAAAAATTTAATTGTGAGTAAAAATGTATAAGAAATATAGTAATGAGTTTTAAAAATTTGAAGAGATGTAAATATATAATCATAAAGTTTGAGAAATGAAAAGTTTATAAAGAAGTTAAAATTTCAAAGCAACTGATAAGTGTATGTAAATTTTTTAAAACTTAATAATGTAAATTAAAGGATTAATAAATAATGTAACAAGTTATGAGATTTAAATTGAAATTAAAAGACACATTTTTTTTTTAAAACAAAATAAATTAAAGATAAAAGTAATTAAACAATTATAGAACATTGTATAATGCTATAAAGAGTATGTTTCAATATAAAATCTTTTATGAATATAAAAGGAAGATTGAATATAGGTTTATTTAAAAATTTTATT
This sequence comes from Prosapia bicincta, assembly GCA_036971475.1. NCBI lineage: Eukaryota > Metazoa > Arthropoda > Insecta > Hemiptera > Cercopidae > Prosapia > Prosapia bicincta. The sequence goes on from JBAIZL010000001.1 coordinate 72,678,766, forward strand.
ATTTTTTTTGTTTGGAAAGGATTAAATGCAAGAATTAATATTGTTTATGTTATGCTTCATGTCGAGTTAAGTTTGTTTTAATAATAGAATCAAATAGGTTTATGATATGTTTTCCCAAAGAAAATAATTTGATTGTTAACTTAAGAGTTGTTAGTAAATCGTTACATTTAATAAAAATAATTAAAAGGGAGAAATGAAATGTGAAAACACACAATTTTTTTTTCAAAAGGGGGGAAAAATATGTAACACACTTTAGACGGTGTTACATATTAAAATAGTAAAATTCAGAAAACAAACGAGAATAAATTCCAAAATTGTAATAATGTATAACTATGTAAAAAAAATTGTTATGTATGATAAATATTTTTAATGAGATCTCTGGCTGATAGTGACATCTATCGAGAAAAATTTAAAATAATAAGTAACCTAGCTATGCATGCGCCCCGTGGATGCGCGGTAAGTAGGAAGGCTGCTTGCTTTTAATTTATCTGTCTCATTAGGCCAGGATGTAACCAGGGAAGGACGTCTCCAAATGGCAAGAAGATGTATTTAGTTTCCTTTTATTTTAATTAATATAAAGTATTTTTTTTTTAAATCATGGCATAGAAGGCGGCTTACAATACCAGATACAAGATGGGTTGCAGACTTATTCATGGTTTTCCCGACGTTTATTCACGAAGATGAGACCAGGCTTTACCGATATTTACCCCGAGATGGAAGGGAAGTTGCGACAAGTTAACACAGCTAAGTGGGCGATTTTAAAACTTTTAAAACTTAATTTCAAAATTTAAAACATTTCGAAGCAGAATTTCTAAATTATGAACATTGAACTTTTTAATTAATAAGCATAATTATAATTACGCACCTTTTGGTGCTAATATGTTCACATTAAATTATTAAACTTGATTATACAAGAAAAGCAAGTAAACTCGAATATATGTTCATTTTCAGCCATTGATAAATTTTATTAATTGAAGGATTGCTATCCTTAAAAATTTATAAGTAATGTAAAAAAAAAAAAGGTTTCATAATCTGTAACTGAGTGTTAAAGAAATTTATGTGTCATGATTTTAATTTATTTCATCTGTCTATTTTAAAATAAAGTTTATGATTTGCTTTAATTGAATTTAAATGTCATTATTTTACCACCGCACAAATACCTTGCATTTCAAGTAAATAAACCTTAAGTATTAATTCAAGAATATTCTGCTAATTTTAATTGTTTAACTTGGTAATTTAAAATACTTTAACTGTAACGGATTTATAACTTCTATTGCGTTACAGACAGACGTATCTTTACGCCTCAACTGTAAGCTAGAAGTGAATATTAAATGTTTTAAGAGTTATAACTAAATAAAATCCAATTTGTAAAATTATAAACCGTTGCCACAATATATATATATATATATATATATATATATTTTAAAACCACATAGGTTATTCAAATACAAGAATATTTATATATTATATTCACATATAATTTATAATGAATATAAATTTATAAATATTCTTGTATTTGAATAACCTATGTTGTTTTAAATCAATAAACAAGAAAACGTACTATATATATAAAATTCGTTTTCTTATTTAATAATTTAAAACAACATACGTTATTCAAGTACAAGAATATTTATTAATTTATATTCAAATAATAAATATTCTTGTATTTGAATAACCTATGTTGGTTTAAAATATATATATATATATATATATATATATATATATATATATATATTATTTACTTAAATCCATTTCAAAAACAGAAGTACATGCATAAACATAACCAAAATAGATTTTATTTTAAAATGTTTAGAATTACGAAAATAAAAAATTTACTCAAGAAACCAATTCTTAAGTAACAAAACGTCGACTGACTTCATAAAGCCAAAACACTGTCATAAACGTGTAATCCTTATCTCAGCATAAACTACTAAGTAGGAACAACTGTTAATAAACAGCTTTAACGAGTGGGCGGGGAGTAGCCTTGTTAAATAACCGCCTATCCTAAATACGTGCATTATTAGACATTTTGTATTCAACCCGTAGCAAGGTGGGAGATAGCACTGTATTAAGTATCCAAGTTGCCTTCAAGTGTGGCTTTATGCTAGTTTCGGTTGCATCAAGAATCTCTTTTATCCTTCAAGTGTTATATTTCGATTTACTGTTGGTTCCAAATATAAAGGTACCATTTCAATTTCTTAAAAAACAGAAACCTCTCGAGCCAATACTTTCAGCAGAGTATCAGAAACAAATGTGAATGTACTGACTAAGACGACAGATTAGAGACATCTGCGCTCCATAACCCCGATACTATGAGTGGTAACAAAGAGAAAACTCTTAGCTTCAAACATGTTTGTACATGTAAAGGGAGAGTAAATCCGTTCACGTTCTGGCAGACCATCAGGAGTAGCACGCTTCGTCTTTTGACTGCCTTGTTGACTGCTGTTCGGTACAGTATCATCGAACCCCGTGCCATTCCCAGAGATTCCGGGATATCTAGATATTATAGACATTCCATTTTCCATTTTACCATTCTTACTTTTAGCTCAAATGCCTTACATTTTGCCAGTTCCAAGGTTAAAATAGTCTCGATAGACTTTATAGATTCAAACGACTTTAACCCACTAAAGCCAGAAAGCTACTGAGTCTGAGATTATTGAAGTTAACTTTTAACTATGACAATAGTATTTGATCTAAACACCTTTGATCAAAGCGATAACAGAATAAACCGGTAAAGGGGAAATTTACTTGAATTGGTCACCAGCATGACGTTAGATCCCAACCCCTAATTAAAGGAATTAGTTTTATATAACTATAATAAAATAATTTTATATAAAAGAAAACGTTATGTAAATAGATCATTATTCAATCTGCGTTGTTCATTGCGAAGACAATGGTGGGGTAACAGAAGTGTTTCAAAACCTCTTGTAGTGGCGTGTAGCTGTCCCATAACTTACAACAGCTCGGCCCAAATCTACGTTGAATATCAGAGTTTATGGTGCACATACAGCAACGCCCCGACATCTTAATTTCAAATTTTAAAAACATTTTGTCTTTACAAGTTTTTTTAGCGACGTCAGTGCGCATGGTTAAAGTAGATAAATGCGAAAGTTCAATAAAATAATTGTAGTATCAACACTAAACTAAAAAAATTTCGTTGTACGCGCATGATGTTTTTATCTATCTTTAGATCAATAAAGTCTGAACGTTTGGGCGCTCTAAGACGAAGTGACCAATGGGGTCTATTGTCGCCTATAGGGATGTTAAAAACGTGAAGAATCTTAGGATCACGGTAGGAACCGGTCTTGTGAGCTGAGTCGTGTCCCTAATCTTTACCTACTCTCTAGCGAGGTGAGTAATTGTCACACGCCCAACCAGGGGTACAATTAACTGAGAAAGAATATGTGAAACATAAGAAGACAGGGAACCGATTGTGGGAAAGCTACAATAATTATGGAAAGAGAAGTGTTTTGATAGATATTGGTCTTACAGAGCTGAGAGGTGACTCAAAGGTATTGTCACGAAGGAGCGGGGAAAATGAATGTTTTTCTCAATTTACAAAATTCATGGGTATTTGAGGAAATTAAAATACTCAAAATATCCATAACAAATACAATGCAATGAAAAACTGCTGTATATGATTTTCAGATATTTCAACTGAGTACAGCTGAGAAACAGTTGTACAAAGTTTTATATAGGCTAATGACAGATCACAGACATTCAATTCATGATTTTTTTTCAAAAGTTGTCTATTATCTATCATTAGCCTATATAAAAAATTAATAGTTATTAACAGACATTAAATAAAAATATTAACAAAAATAAAAAAGGATAATTAGAAATATGAACTTGGGTTCAGGTTAGTCAATAGAGTACGTCGTATCGTACTAGAAATGTTTGGCAAGTGTATTAAATTAGAAATAATCATAGGTTCTGGAAATAACATATTTTTACCAAAAATTAAATTAATATCAACAGATCCTTGTTTGCTATTTCAAATGAAAAGGAACCAAATTCCTTTAAAACTTGCATTTTCAATACCTATAAATAAGGCTCAGGGTCAAACATTCCTAAGAGCAGGGCTTCAATTGAACAAAGGTGTTTTTACCCATAGTCAACTTTATGTTGCTCTAGGACGAGTAAAATCTTAAGATAGAATTAAGATACATATTGAAAATAAGAGCAAAAAAAAATCATTATTGAAAAGGCATTTACAAAAAATATAGTTTATAAGGAACATTTGTTATGAAAAACTTCATTTATATTAAATTCAATTTGTATTAAAAAATAAAATTATGATACAAAAGTTTAAAATTTAATAAGAATACGGTAATTTGCCCCTACAAGCCCCTAGTATGTATATGTTTATAGAGTACATACCTACTAACATTGAGGTGTGACGGGTAGAAATATCTTGTATAGCTTGTAGGACGCTGGTGCGACCTTGCAAGGGATTTGTCTTAATCCTTCCCACACTTCTACACTTTAGGATGTTTCTACATCCCTACCTTTTCCCTATTATAATCATGAACACATGCTATCCTGCACAGCTATAAACAATATGTTTAGGCTAATGCTGATCGTCGTAAAAATATAAGAAAAAGAAATGATCCTTTATTCGTAGTTGCGCCGCTCCATACAATAACACTCCGAGTTGGGTGTTCTACGACTCCTTTAGAGGTGAGGGTACTTCTGGTGGTGACTCTGCACAGCCATGATCTTTCCTCCATTTTAAAACCAGGAGCTTTATGTCACTACACCACTCCATCTGCCATTCTAAAACTCTCCCTTAGCATTCACTGGCAACAATTGCAAAATAATAACAATAAGGTCCTTACGAAATACGTTTACCACTATTTATTCTCCTTGAACATGATTAACTCGTTCTAAGTATAAAGTAACTGTAAAACAGCTTTTATTTGTTCACTGTTATTGGGTTATGTTTGCACTTGGTGTTATGTTATTATCCTTCCTCTACTTTTAACAAATCGGCTACAAAGTGAGTACACGCAGCAAACTTGATATTTGTCCACCTCTTTGTGTACTTTCCTGTCTTCACAAGGATGTAAAATTTATTCAGGTCTGTTTACAAGCAGAAATTATTTTGTAAAATTTTCAGAGCCTTTGCCAAGAACTACAAATTTTACTTTTGTATCTACAGTTATTTAGTGATTTGCATAATGTAAAGAGTAAATAAATGAATATTTTATAATAAAATCGTTTGCAACTGGTATTTCGTGACACTCTGTTTAATAGAAATATATTACTTTTATTGTTATAACTTTGCGAACACTCATAATATATATTTTCGCGAATAGATTACGTAATCGTGGACTAAATGTAAATCACAGATTGACTCTGAATATCCACAAGTATATGAGAAGTAATTATAAACACGGCAATGTTGGCGTGACTCATGCAAACAAGACCATTGCGTGGCCTCTGCTCCACATTAAGTTTTGATTGCAATGGATGTTTATTTTGATAGCAAAGCCGATCAAGCACTTGTGTAAAGATTTTATAACTGAGAGTAAACAGAAGGAATATCTCAATCATAAGAACCTAACTAATGGCTTTAGAAGGCTTGAAGTTTGCCACCAAATTTGGAAAAGTCATTCTCTAGTCTTTAACAAGTGTTTCATGAAATGCATCCATTTAAAATCATCATACTCTGATACTGCTATCTTTACATTTTTACCGTTCATATTTTGGCAATATGATGCTTATGATCCCATAAGATCCTCGAAATTGCGATAATTCCATTTAATACGATGATCATATTTCAGTCATACTACCCTTACTTTTTTATATAATCTCTAAATGTCGGCAATACGATTCATATAGTTCATAATATCACCACATTTCTTCAATATGATCCTCACAATTAGGCAATATGATCCTTATGTTAAATATGATCCTCAAATTTCGCCAAATTTAGTTCTTATATATCACACGTCGTCATATTTAAAACTCATACATCCTCTTATACAAACCTCATGTTTCACATGATCCTCATACTTTGGCTATAATATCCTTATATTGTATATGGTTATCATAATTCAGCAATACAATCATTACACCACATATTATTCTAGTAGTTTGTCTGTACAATCCTTATACTTTGGCTATAATATCCTTATATTGTATATGGTTATCATAATTCAGCAATACAATTATTACACCACATATTATTTTAATGGTTTGTCTATACAATCCTTATACTTCATATGATCTGCTTTAAGACCCTTTTAGTTTATATGTATAATACAATTATTACATATTATTATAATAGTTTATCTATATGATCCTTATACTTGATTTGATCCCTTACTTTAGGAATAAAATTCTTATATTTCATAAGTTCAAAATATTTTAGCAATGCTATTATTATATTTTATATGATCCCTATTTTTTTTTTGATAATAAAATCTTTCAGAACTTCAATATATCGGCTGGATCTATTTCAAATTATCAAACCCTATTTTGACAAGATTCATTTTAATGTGTTTTTTTCAGCTGAAAGTATTTTATAGCAAAAGTGGCGTATAAAAAACCTGAACTTGTTTTTTATAATTAAATTAAAAAAACCTATAAAACTATTACAATCATAATTCAACAAAAACATTTTACAAAATGAGTATCTTGGCATCTCATATGTGTGGCAATAGGTATATAGATTTTAGTTTTGGCAGTGTGTCAAATCCACGGTCCATCCGTCAGTTATTTACAGGCATCTTGTGGACCGTGAATAACGCGTGGTTTAAATAGGCCTCTACCATTAATTGCCTACGTTTTGTCTTCGCGGGGTGAAACGCTGTAGAGTTAAAATTGAATTTTCAATGAGAACAACAATTTAGACGCATTGCAATACGTATATAAAACCACTGACTTTAGAAAAAAACATTTAAAGTATATCTTATTAAGTATTAATTTAAGTATGTCTTATTTCATGCTACAAAAATGGCTCACATATTCGCCCTGTTTGATGTTTGTGATATTATAAATTTGTATTGATACAACCCAACAATTCGATCGATGTCTCTGTCTCATTCGACTATAACTTTTAACAAATTTAGAACCCAAGTGCCAATAGCCAAACAATCGCGTCCAGCATAGGTCAGTTGGAATAAACATATGGATTAAAAGGCCAACATCTAATTTTGATCTTCAAGGTACAATGAGGAAAACAAAAACCCAAACTACTCATCCTCCCATAGGTTTCTGTTACAGTGTATACTGGGAAAGTCTTATTTTGAGGTCGTTGTATTGCGTGAACTAAACCCTTAATAGAAACTAAAGCCAGTTTCAACAATGTATGATAGTAATAACAATGATAATGACTACCTTTATTGGAATAAAATGGCTTCGAAGTGCTGCTTACACCAGTGGTTCCCAAAAAATCTTTTCAAAAACCCCCTCATAGGTCGCTGTATGGACAAGGACACCTCAAATCTCCCACATGCATCCCTGTGTTGCTGATTTCCGAGAGGAGCTTGAGTTTAAAACAAAAACCTCCTTCAATCCGAACTTTATAAGGATCGAGATAATTTCAAAGAGTTCGACAGACAGGCCGCTTCCGTGTGATCGGTCTCAAGGTCAATAATGTTTTAAACAAACTAAAATCAAAAGTGCTTCCAAACGAAGCTGTGTTGCACAGTTTTACAATATTCAAATCTTAACCCGAACTTGCTACGGGAATTAAATTATAAACTAAGCACTTAAGGGATGAATCTAGTGCAAGTGATTGTTGTTGCTTAAAGTTGTGGTATTAATTTCTGCAATGAAAACTTTCCATACGATAATTTACGTTGCTAATTTAATAGTAACGTAATGTTAGCTATATGATGATGAGGGTAACGAAGGAAAGTTTCGAAGATGAGTTTCGTAACCGAACAACTCTGCTAGTTTAAACCGAATAAACTTCGTTACATCATTATTTTTAAATAAACGTTTCCATAACAAACGTAATAACCCCTTACACATATATCTAAATTGACCTTTATAATTTCAAATTAATTTTTAAAAGAATTGACTAAAACACTTGTACATATTTTAGTATGTTGGGCTTGTCTATAGTAGCACTCACTTCATTGATTATTGAATTGAGGACGGCCGTTTCGAGAGATGTGTCACATTGTCAACTCAGACCGTAATCAGTTAGAATAGACCTCTTGGTTGTTAGAATAGGATATCCTTGGGGGTGGCATTATAGGATATCAGTTTATGCTGAAACCACATATCCACAAACCATATCTACTCAAATATAACATCAAACCAACGATTTCTTCACAAGCAAAACAAAAATAACCCACAATACACAAACTAACAAAATGACATACATAAATATTTCCAACAACACCTAACACACACCCTCAACAACCAATTACATTATAACTCACCTACACTTGTTGATATTATAAAACCCAATAATTTCTAAAAATACATCTAATTTCAATATACCACCCCTCGTAACATAAAACAACCAAGAGGTCAGTTACAGTCTGAGTTAACATTGGGACAAATCTAACGAAACGGCCGTCTTCAATAACCAAAACAGGAAGTGATACTATAGACAAATGTAACATATTCATGTACAAAGATATATACAAGTGTTTTTAGTTAGAATGTCAAGTGAAGTGGGATATTTTAAAATTATGTATTTATAAAAATTACAAAGTATTTTATATTTTCAAAGTAAAAAAAAAATAAAGCTTTCAACTCAAAAAACCTGTTTAAAGTTTGAATCTAAACTACAAGAATATTCGGTATAAACTTCAGAGCTTTACCCTAACAGGTTTCTCAGATAATTTGTCATTGATACAAAAAACTCATTTTTCAGAAAAACAATGATAAAATTCGGAGTATTGCTAAAAAACATTTTATTCCAAAAATACGTGTTTAATGTATCCCAATACCATACCGCAGCTGTTCTGGTTCTTCCTTTTCTGCAAAAGCTTCATCTAACTTCTTCTTGACACTTTCACAACGTAGCCTTGCTTTCTTCAGAAGTTGTGATAGCATTCGCTCACGCACCTAGTGACATTTCCTTTGTTGAAACTTAAAGTTGCATCATCGTAAAAACCAAACTCCATAGATTTTATCGTTTTTAGGATTCTGCGGCTTTCAATTTAGACATTTCTTTAGTAGGGTAGGATAAGCGATCTTTAAATATAATCTTTACTTCACTCACTGAAGAATGTGTATATGTTTAGAATGATCGTATGAATTTTATGCAACGGGTTTGGGGCTTTACATTAGACGGCAACAAATGAAAATATTCATCCCATAGTGCTTGTCTCATTTTCTATAAACTACCCATGTTTCGTCTAATATATAGTACTTTTAGATGGTCAAAGTCCGTTCACTGTTGAAACGATTTCTCCGACCGATAAATTTTTCCATCTATAAGGTCTGTTTTAGGACCATAGTTTTAATTCTTTTACTTGGCTAAAAACATTAATATTATTTCTATATTTTGCTATCAAACATGTTATCGTGCTTTATATTTATTTATACAGTGAAAAATAATACAGGAAGATATTGTTAGGTTCCATTTGACCTCAGTACTTGTCTGTCTTTATTCGCAGGTTGCTGTTGCAGTTTAGATTCGCATAAATTGTTGTTCCGATTATGAGGTAAATAGACACCGATATGTTCTCATTTTTATTTACGTAATACGCCTAAACTTGCATCCAGGTGATAAACAATTTAGGTTAAATACTCTGTGTGTTAAATATACATTTAAACCTTAAATGGATCCGTTTAAAAAAGTATTAAAAAAAATACTGGTTCCATAAAAACTCAGATGGGTTTAATTAAATAACTTTTAAAAAACATTGCAAGTGTAAGAGATTTTCCCTTGTTGCAATTGGAATTTTTATTAGACAGAGACACGTGTCTCAAAGGTTCTTTGTTCGTGTAATTATGCGCTCCATAATGATGTCTTTTTTTGGTAGTGAAAAAATATTATTTCTAGATTTGGGCGGAAAGGGACTTGTCTGTAGAACTATGCGTTGTATACAGGTGCAATAAAAACAACAAATGCTTTCTCTTATTGTGCAAGATCCAATCTCTATCAAACATTAGTAGAGTGTCTGCACGAATAGAGATTAGGGCGGGAGGAACTATGGTGATCTTTCTTGTTACTGCCATTTATGGATATTTATAAATATAGTTGATCTAAATGCACAAATATTACAGTATGTGTGTGTGTATGTGTGTGAGTGTGTTGGTGTGTGTGTGTGTGTGTGTGGTGTGTGTGTGTGTGTGTGTGTGTGTGTGTGTGTGTGTGAGTGTGTATGTGTGTGTGTGTGTGAGTCTGTGTGTGTGTATACAAAGAGCTTAGATCGAAACAATACTTGTCATTATTATTTAAAATGAATAGATATACAGCTGTGTGGGGAAGTAAATACATTTGCATGACAATTATATAAATTTGTCGCGCGTAGAGAAACACGTTTTATATACGGCTACAATCTCCCCCTATCTGTGTACTTTGTGTGAGTATTCCGCTTGCAAGAGCGTTCAACGAGTCACGGGTGCATCCCTTGGGACCAGCTGAGCAAGATTTCGGCATCGACTGCCTTTGTTAGCAATGACTTCTCCGACAAAGGCGGTCGAAGTGAGAAAAGGGGAAAGAAAATCGCTAAAACATTATTCACGTAGAAACCGTATGTTCAAGATAAACCAGAAAGGAAATATACACGTAAAAAACGGAAATGATTTTAAAATAAATTATTCTTATACAATGAACAAACGAGTTTAAAACTGTATTTCCTTGTAAAAACTGAATTATTAATAAAGCGTAAAATGTACTTATACTATAAAGATATTGATGTGACGAACAAGTTTATTTTCTCTAAAGTTCTGGTTGAGCCCTGGAGCAGGGAATACTTAATAAACCATTGCTGTTTCACCAGTTATCTTATTGCGAGACCCTACTAACACCAATACGAATAATGTTTCCCATCTCGACTACGGTGTCAACACATTTACTACCATTGTCTCCCCATGCAATACTCAAACTAACATCTTGTATTAAGACATTAGTTCTAGGAAACAGATTTATAGTTAGTCAGTTGTTTAGGTAAAGAAAGCAGGTTCACATATATTAGTTTGCAAATATTACAAATTAATTTTAAAAATTAATGTAGTGTAATTTATTACCGTTTTCCATACTCTTTTTAATAGTTTTAAAAAATGTTATCAAAATAATCGTGTTATGTTTTATACAATAAATTATACCTTTCTAGTAAGACAACTGGCAGATGACTCACTGGCGAAACAGCTGAAGCCAATTGGTAGTCATGATTGCTAGCATTAATCGTTGATCGTAATATCTTCCAGCTACGTCCGCACTACCCTTAGCAGATTTATACGTATACCATCCTTGTACACTTCTGAACACCTCTGTACTCTGTAACTAAACGTGGCAGGAAAATATTTCTATTTGATTACAGTGGAAACGAATATAAGCGAAAATAAAAGCAGAGTAAGAGAGTCTTCCAATCGTGATTCAAAGTGTGCCCCCGTCGTGAGTATCCCCGTCCTGAGTCCAGTGAGTGTCCTAATAATGAGTAGAAGTGAGTATGTACTCGTCGTTTTCCCAAACTACATTTCGAGAGAACAATACGCGAACATTTATTGCATGGTTTGTTAAAGTAAGACCTATATAATGTATAAACCAACAAGATGGTATTTTAATTTTAAAAGCAGTAAAATGCTTTGCAATGAATTTGTAAACCGAAGCGCAAAAGTAATTATTCCAGGAAACAGTAATAAATGTAATTAACTTCCAGGAACAATAAATAATAAACGTACGTGAAAGAGATAACGTCAGTGATTTACTGCATAAAATGTAAAGATAATGCGCACAAGTGCATGCAAAGGGAGTCATAGATGCTCCATTCTGATACGTGCTGCGGCCGCTCATACGTGTTTTGCTATTAAGGTAGGCTTTTACTGTGTCATCCTTCATAAGGAAACACAGCACGCTAAGACCTGCACTTACTGATCGATAGATAAAGAAATAGAATAATGCTACAACAGTGACCTCTCTTAATGTTCCATATATATTTAAATATGTCTCATTATTAAAACACTCCCAATTTTTGCTTAGCAAAGTCTTGCAGGCTGTTGATGTTTCTAACATGGTTGTTAAACATGTGCTTGTTTCCAAAACCAATTAGAATTAATTATCTAGTGCAGCATCATTAAATATCTATGTACGGAGATTAAATTATTGTAGGCCTATATTTATTAATGCAGTAGCTGTAACTGTTTTACGGTATAATTTAGTTCAGTATAATTAATGTAGGAGGTAGTAATAACTATATAACTTACAAAGAAACATAGTTGGTGAGTGTGACTGGACGTGTAATATATACAGTAACTATTACACTATACATATTGGTAACTGAAATAGTGGGCACGGCGCAGTGTAGGCAATTTAACAACAGTGTCTCTCTTGAAACCACAGGTAATGCACATGATATAAGAATAAAGTGGAATTGATGTAATTTCACCAGGAGGAAATAAATATATTCAATTCGTAACCATGGTTTATTTTCCAATACCCCGATGCTTTGAAGGAAATATTCATGCCTCTAAATACTACATAGACGCAATCCCGTACATGTTAGTCACGGTTCTCTACCACTTTGCAGTACTAAGGGCGATTTATATCATTATATAGATTCCGTTGTTTTTAAGTTGTTATTTGAGGAAACCCTCCCCTGTCTCGGAAAGGATATGGGAGGTTCGCAAAATTCCATGAGCTTTGGAATTCCGCTGTACTGGGGAAAAGCTTGCATTATACTCACTTATTACCAACGTACATACGAAGGGCTACTGGGAACACGCTCACGATGTCAGTTTAGCCAGGATTAGGAACAATAAACATCTTCACTGCTAATCCTTGTGAGAAGGATTGCCTCGGAATAAACCTTTACATCGAACATACACTGATTAAACCCGTAAATACAATTTTCCTTCAGTTTAGCGTTAGAATATCCGTATAAAATATTTCAGCGTTCAAATGTTTTGCAACTACAGAATAATACATTTTGACACAAGCTCTTAGCGTGCAGTTTATTCAACTGATTAACTCTTCGCCTCTAATAACTACTTTCACTCGAAACACGTAACTCTCGCACAAATCATTTTAACACGTCCAACAAACACCATAACAAATCTAAGGAGATAATCTTTGAAGCTATTTGTTTTATTGTGAAAAAAAGAGGAAAGTTATTATTCCTGAAAAATTTTAAGTAAAAGTTATGGTTATATTACATCCATGGTATATAATGTCCAAAAACGTTTCCATTTTATTTACCAATGAAATTTATATTTACAAACCGTCATAGACCAGTGTTACTTCGTGATCTATGAGTTTCTCCATGTTGACTATATCTGTGCATTAATTTGTTTCAATTAAAGTATGACATATGCCACATTAAACATGCAATCTATTGCTTATAAAGTTTGTGTGCATTTAGGTAGGTGTGCATTTGTGGGCCTATATGTTGTTTGTTGTTTATGTGTTTTGTTGTGTTATAGTTTGTTGTTAGTTTTAAATGCTATAATGTAAAAAGATTTTTGGATTTTTTGGGCGATACTTGAGGTTTTGTTTGTATGTGAATGAGTTAGGTTTCTTTTTTCTCCTTTTGTATTGTTTTCCTATATTATTATTTCCATAGTTAATAAAACGTTTTAACTGTCAAAGACAAAATTATTTATTAGAGACAAATATAAGTTGTGAAAGAAAAGTGATGATTTTGATAAGAAATCTTACTAAACCGCACAAAACTCACCGCTCGCAACAGCTTACAATTCTTTATACATACTCGTTTCTGCAACAATCTAGTTGTCGTCCTAAGTGTAAATTAATCACTATTATTGAAAATGTCTTTATATTGTGCTTCCTTATGTTTGTTAAATTTCATATTGTTCTCTGTTCTAACTCCGATTTTCATCTAGAGTGAGTAATTTACACTGAACAAGACCACTTGTAATTTTTCCGAAAAGAGTATGTTTAGAGAATTGTAATTCTGTAAATTCTGTAAATGTAAATTGTAATTCTGTTGCGAGTAAAGAATGTAACAGTAAAAGTAAGCTTTTTGTAATTCTATTTATATACATTGTAATTTTTTTTATCAAAAGTTATTTTTTGCTCAGATGTTAAATTAGTGACGACGCATAATACCAACAAGTGAATTTTTCGGTTAACTTTTATAATAAACATGAGAATATGCTTAAAATAATACAAAATGATAAAAAGAAATTTATTTCATTCACGTAAAAACAAAACCACAAATATCTTCCAATATTTCCACACAGAAAAAGTGTAGACTATATAATAGCAATTAAAACTACCAACAAACTTTTAAAAAAAATCACTGTTTTGATAATTGTTAGTTGTGTGTCCAATGTTACCGATAGTTTAATAATAGTTATCAGTAAATTATTTCTTTAATAGTTTCAGGATTAGAAATTTTAGTAAATATGCTACATCTTGTTGTAGTACGAGCATATCCATTGTCATTCTGTTAAGAAAGCAGTTAAATAATAGATTTTAATCATCTGTATTCAACATAGGGGATCTTGGAAATAGTTTTTTTAAAATTAATAGTAGTTATTTTAAGTCTACATTGTTTAATATATGTTAAAGTAAGGGATATGCCGTGTAAGTAGTTAATTGCTTTCTTACTAGACAATATTGTAGTTTGAAGTAAACATTCTAGGATATATAGGGAATATAACGTTATATATTCGTTAGGAGGTTGGAACCACAAACAAAGTTTTTTCTTTTTTATTTAAAACGTTTAACGCAAATGCAAGGAAGACGAGAAACTGACGTAAAACCGTGGAAATAATAGAACTACCAAGTGGAAATTTACTACCAAGTTTCTTAGAAGCCAGTATAAAGTTTTCCATAACTTTGAAGTTACATTGCGGTTATGTTTATAATAACTAAAGCAATTAAAATGTTGAGTAGACGGACAGATTAGTTAACTCCGCGTAACATCTGCTAATAAGGAAATTAGTCTCTCTGCGAATTTAATTACAGGATTCAAGTTAAATTAGATGTTAAGATAATGCATTGCTTTCAAGGCCTCGACTCTGCGGTAATGATTCAAATAAGGTTACAAACTCTGAACTTCGGCCCGAGGCAACCGTAACCTAAAGACCGGCACTGAAGCACCAATGACGTTATGCGAAGCATTCACCAATGTAAAACATGTAAAAAACTTCACTACAAGGTCAAATACTGGTTTATGTAAGGGGAAGAATGAGAAAAGATATTTATTTAGGGGTTGAAACTGCCCTCCTTGTGGATTAGGGGAAGAATCAATTTGCGTGTACATCATGGTATACTCTGTGTTTGAATTCTAAGTGGAGGTCTCCTCACTTTACTACATGGAATTAAAGTAGATAAAGACGAGACGAGTTGACTTGGTAATGTATTATTATTATTACTAAAACTCGGAGGGACCTTATCGGTTTAGAGCACTTAGCTGTAGCTTTTGTACTCTTTTCCCATCCCTACCACAGGACTAGCTTAGTGGATACCTACCTCTTTGCAGAAATCAAGTACCCACCTGATGCTAGATCTTCTGATATCCTCTGGTGTACATACCTGCCAGCCAAACCACTTTCTCCTTGCAGCTCCCAAAGCAGGACACTCACAGAGTACGTGGATTGGGCTTTCCTCTTGGTCCTCGTCGCATCTCTTGATACAGGGGACCTAGATTTTCCAATTTTGTATTGGAACCCCCTCAGATTCCCATGGCCTGTAACCAGCTCTACAGTAGCTCTGAGTTGATGTCTACTTAAGGAGAGTAGTTCTTTGCCACACACATCTCCTGAGTAACCCCACAATACCTTGGATTTGTTACACCCCAAGGTTACATTCCATTCTTCCCTGCACAACCTGTCTATATGTGCCGTGATCCTCTTGCACCCCTCCCGAGGCGGCATGCCCCCTGCCCTCAGCAACGGTCCTTGGGTTATACACCCTTGTTTTGCTAAGGCGTCAGCTCTCTCATTCCCTATCCAGCCAGAATGTCCTGGAATCCAGGTTAGGTTGAGTGAATTATGCTTACTCAGCTCTGCTAAAGAAGCCATAGTCTCAGCCACCAACCTAGAGCTGGTACTAGCCTTACCTAAAGCCTTCAGAGCTGCCTGACTGTCCGAGCAAATCCAGATGGTCTTGCCCCTCCTGCCAGACCCTATTATTTCCTCAGCACATAGTTTGATCGCGAGCACCTCCCCCTGGAAGACAGAGTTGTAGTCCTCCAGGCGATGACAAAATCTGTCTTGGTGTCTCGGTCCACTAAATCCTGCTCCCACTCCTTCCTTCATCTTGGACCCATCGGTGAACCAGATTTCACCATGTCTGGGTCCATACTCCGCCCATGCCTCTCTTGCAGGAATAAGGATTTTGTAGTTTCCTTTTTCCCTTTTAAGAGACAGTATCTTATCCTGAGGTTCTATCCAGAGCTCCTTCAGTGAATCCCCAAATAGCTGTTTATGAAGTTTGCTACTTGTCTTCCACTGCCCAGTACAGCTTAGCCGGTATGCAGTTTTCATTGCCTCCATCCTAATTTGAAGACTCAAGGATGGAAAACCCAACATAACCCTCATGGCCGCACATGGTGTGCTTCTCCTTGTAGCAGTTATGCCTCTAAGGAAGAGCCCCTGCGCGCGGTCCAGCATTCTTTTACTTGTTTCTTTCTGTGCCCTGTCCCACCAGACGATAGAGGCAAAGACCAACCTCGGCACCACAATGGCGGAATAAATCCAGTTCATTTGACGTGGACCCAAACCCCATCTCGTGCCTATTGCTCCTCTGCATTGCCAGAACGTAGCTATGGCTTTTTTGCACTTATCCTCCAAATGCTCACGCCAGAGTAGCTTCCTATCCAGAATAACTCCCAGATATTTAGCACTCTCAACGTAGCTTATTTTAGTATTACCAACTTCCATCATCTCCAGCGATTTAGTTTTATATCGCCTAGTGAAGATGAGTGCCACAGATTTCTCTCCTTGAATGCATAGTGCATTCTCCCTGCACCATGCTTCTGTTACCTTGAGTGCCTCTTGAAGCAGGTCTTTGAGGACCTCTTCAAATGGTCCCCTAACAAGGATAGCTATGTCATCCGCATATCCTACCACCTTGACACCCATTCCACTGAGTGTCCTTAGTAGGCCGTCCACGACAAGGCTCCACAGCAAAGGGGATAACACTCCACCCTGCTGGCAGCCCTCCGAGACCATCCCATTTATCGTGCACCCTATCCAGGATGCAGTGCTTATCCGGTTTTCCAAGGAACTCATAATCCAATTTATAATTCCATCAGAAATCCCATGATCCATAGCTGCTCTCTTGATGGCCAGTCTAGAGGTACTATTAAAAGCCCCCTCCACATCAAGAAAAGTCCCAATACATATTCCCTTGTTGTTGATCTGACCCTTAATAAAGTCTACGACCGACAACAGCGCAGTCTCCACTGACCTACCGGTTCGGGAGGCGTGTTGGTCCTGATGAAGCGGATACTGCTTCAAAGGTCCCTCCTTCAAATAGTAGTCCACCAGCCTTTCCAATGTCTTTAACAAGAAAGATGTGAGGCTGATAGGTCTAAAGTCCTTTACCTCTGTGTAACCTTTCCTCCCCGGTTTGGGAATAAAGATAACCTTCGTTTTGAGCCACTGCCCAGGCGTGTAACCCAAGGCAACACAGCCTCTGAGTAATCCTGTTAGTGGCCCTATTATTTCCTCCAAGCAATTTTGTAGTAGTGCTGGAGTAATGTTATCTAATCCAGGCGCTTTAAAAGGCTCAAAAGACAGAATCGCCTCTCTCACCTTTTGCGCTGAGATCACCTGCCCAGCAATATTCCAGTCTGTCCTTAGCCCAGTATGTCGGAGGTTTTGAGCACCGTCCCCCACCGGTCTAATATCGGGAAAACTGTTCCTCATAAGCAGACGCAGTGTTTCCTCCGGGGTGTCAGTAAAGCTACCATAAGTCTTCTTGACAAACTTAAGCTCTCCCCTCGGTCCACCTGCTAACACCTTAAACAGTCTAGCAGTGTCACTCAGTGTGCTTGTCTCTGAGTACCACTTTTCCCAAGAAGCACGTTTAACCTCTTTAATAAGATTTTTATAGAGACCCTGGCTGTCTTTATATGCCTGCCAGGTCTCTGCCGTTTTCTTCTTCTTTGCCCTATTAAAGAGCCTTCTAGTCTCTTTCCGTCTTGCCTCTAACTCGCTGTTCCACTTAAGCTTACCACGCCCAGTGTTTATCCGCGAGAGTGGGCAATTTTCCTCAAACGACGTGGAAATTGCAGTCCTGATGTAGGCCTCAGTATTTTCCAGTTCGTTTGATGTACCATATTTACCACGGAAGTCAGACATCCGCTTCCTCACCGAGGACTTAAAACCTTCCCAATTTGTCCTTCTCGGGTTCCTAAACCACACCACATGGGGAACCACTCCCCTCATTGTAGCAGTGATGATCCGGTGATCAGACATGGAGGGCTCATCCGAAACCTGCCAGTCATGCACCCACCTTACCATTTGTCTATTACAGAAGGTGATATCTAGAACCTCCCTTCTGTTTGAAGTGACAAATGTTGGCTCGGCACCTGTGTTTAAAACCACAAGGTTTTCTTCAATCAAGAAGGCTAGGAGCTCCTCACCTCGCTCATTTGTGTCTGTGCTGCCCCACACCTCATTATGAGCATTGGCATCACAGCCCACTAAGATTCCTATATTCCTCTCCCTGCAGTACCGAACTAACTTACGTAATTCTGCAGGGGGCGATTCTCTATTGTGGGCGCAGTAAGTGGAGGCCACGATGAACTCCCTGCTCCCACTTACCTCGCCCTTGCCTCGAATTCTAACCACCGCAAGGTCTTTAGTTGAGAATTCTTGAATCAGCGTGGCTTCTAATCCTCTGACTATCACACATGCTCTGTGCCCCTCATGTTCCTAACTTGCGTAGATGCGCCCAGCTGCAGTCAGACCCCTTACACAGTTCCTGACCAGCCACGGTTCTTGCACCAGCGCAAGCGCTGGTAATGTGTGCCTCACATTTAAGCACCTGGTTAGGACCACCGAGGCGCTTTTACTGTGATGCAAGTTGATTTGCAGGATCATTGCTCGAGGGTCAGCCATCTCCAACTGACCCCTACGCTTTCTCCTGATTCTCTCTCTCGCCCTTCTCTTCCAGGTCCTTAAAGTTCCACTTAAAAGTGACCTCTGCAGTCCCCAGGAAGGCTTTCCCATCTCTTGCCTTTAATAATCTGGCTGATGCCTCATCCAATCCTAGGCAGAGGAGGCTTGCAGGTCCCCGCTCAATGCACTGTAGGATCTTCCACTTCGAAGTGTCAATTTCTGGGTTTTGCATCCCGATGAACTTGACCAGCTGAGTGGCCTCCCTTTTTGGTGGTAGTACTAGCACCGTCACTTTCACCCTTTTGATCAGTTCATCAGGCAGTACTAGACTTGCCTGAGTCCCGTCCTCGAGCTTAACTGACGGTACCACTTCTCTCAGCCATTTTGCCGATTCCTCCTCAGCACAAATAAATGCTGCGACTCCTTCCCTTAGGTGAGTGTCTCTGAACCGCGGAACAAAACCTCCACTAGGAGTGTCCAGAATCCGGTCCATGACGGTGCCCTTAAGGTGGTCGAACGCCGCCATCTCCATCCTCACGCCTACACTATCCCCAAAGGTCACAAGAACCCTCGGAAAGTTGGCGGAGATCGCCGAGAAAGACAGCCCTCCCGACCAAGCAGGCCTAGACCTCTTGACCTCCGACTCTGTAGTAGGATTAGAAGTACTCTTTTTCTTCCTTTTCCCCTCTCTCTTTTGTCGTACTAAAGTCCTACCTGATCCACTGGCTTCCGGGACGACAGGGCGGGTTCTAGCTCCAGCCTCCGTCAAACCCTTCCGCTGCCCGGATAGGTGTTTCCTCAAAGGGGGTGGCGGTGGTTCTCTGCCCTCCGCCTCCGCCTTCTTTGCTTCCTCATGGTAGGAAAGCCAGAGTGCTTTCCTCCTTTGTGCACCACTCATTCTTCCTGTTGCCTTCGCAGCTGGATTTCCATCTGTCTCTACGGGGGCCGAAGCCACCTCCATAGGAACAGATTTGTCGGTAGGTTCTAAGCCCTGACCAGTTAAATTTATTTTTTTCTCTGCCATGTGTGTTCCCACGAGCAGCTAGGGAAATAAAGGTCCGCCGCCGCAGAGCCCCGCTTACGGCGGTAAGGCGACTTAAGTACTCAGGGGTGGCGCCAGGTGCCCCTGAGGCTCCGTTAAAGACACTCCTTACCCTGAGGGCCACGAATCTACATCGGCACGGATCGCATAACACCTTCAGATCGGGGGTGTAAGTGCCCATCCAGACCACCAACCTGGATGAGGGGTGCTTCTTGGTTGCCGCCCGCAAGGGAAGGGCAGGGCGAGAGCCGGGCAGATAACAACCCTTCAGGTGCTAGGACTGGCCCCTTTTTTTGAGCCGCCTTCATGCACTCACACAAATGCCTGGACTTCCCGTTTATAGGGAGCCACATACGTACAGCTCCGCTCCACCCGTCCCCCACGCCCGGATTAAGCCTCTCCACCACGTCAAGGTCATGCAGCCCATAGGAGAGGACTTGGTAATGTAAGTGGGATTACCAACCACGTGGGTAAAGTTACTTAATGGGAGTAGAACCATTTTCGTTTATGGGTCGTAAGGAAGTATTTACTAGCAACAATTACTTTAGAAAAATTAAGGTGGTATAGAGGTAGAAGAACAGGTTCACATTCGATTTGGGAAATACGGAGGAGTAACAACAGGCAGGACCCTCTAACTGGGGTGGACCTGTTCTCTACCAGGCCCTAATAAAAGACGAGACGAGTTGACTTGATAATGTAAGTGGGATTACCAACCACGTGGGTAAAGTTGCTTAATGGGAGTAGATCCATTTTCGTTTATGGGTCGTAAGGAAGTATTTACTAGCAGCAATTACTTTAGAAAAATTAAGGTGGTATAGAGGTAGAAGAACAGGTTCACATTCGATGTGGGAAATACGGAGGAGTAACAACAGGCAGGACCCTCTAACTGGGGTGGACCTGTTCTCTACCAGGCTCTAATAAGTTACCTACCCGTCACTACCTCACATGGAAAGAGAGATTATGATGGGAGGAATAGACGTTAAGCCGAGGAACAGTTTGATATACGAGGTGGGGAAAGAAACATGGCTTACCACGGGCAGGACCGACTAACTGAGGGACACTTGTTCTCTATTACGCTCTAAAACGTTATCTACCAAACAAAACTTCACATCAGGAGAGAGATAATGATAAGTAGGAGGAATGGCAGTAAAGTTGAGGAAGAGTTATGAGGATTAGCAGTGGTACAATACAAAACAATGCGGATCAAGACGCAGGTGTAAAGCGACACATTTCTCGATCGACGTCTTTGTCTTTTGTAGTACAATATTTATTCTCTATATGTTTAGTATTTTTTGAAATAAATTACCATTAAATGTTTGAACAGTTTTTATGGACTACCACTTAATAATTTATTGTGTTTTTGATACATTTTATAATTGTAATATTCTTAAAGGCTGACGGGCTAGTTCCGACAGACAGATAATATTGTAGTAATATAACTACGTAATTTATTAATAAGAAAGTGTGTATTTAATATTCCATCCTAATTTTGAAATGTCTATAAAAAAGCAATTGGTGTCGTAAACATTATCCTGCAAATTCTGTATTGAAAAAAACTTGTGAGTTTAATCAGAGAATGAAAACATTTATTTAAGGTAATGTAAGAAAAAAAACAACTACGAAATGTTTCAATAGAATTACCCAATTGATAATATTTTCTCATTTCATTTGCCATTGGTAAAATATTCAAATCCAAGCAAGCTCCTAATTTACACATTTCATAAATATTTATATGGAAGTGTAATTAATAAACTAGTAATTAATAAACACTAATTAATAAACACACGACGAACTAAATGCTTCTTATCGGGTTTTCGTTTGCCTGACGTACAGTTGTTTGTCAGCTGTAAATAAAAATTTATTTCAATATTATTTATTATGGTTTTGATAATTTTTACACTTCAATTTATACATTTAATTACTTGAAATGAAACAGTTAAATACTAATCGCAACTTCAGCTCGTCAACTAGATTGTCTTTCTACTATACTCAAGGAGTTTCTTGTATTCAGCCAGATTGTCTTTCTACTGTACTCAAGGAGTTTCTTGTATTCAGCCAGATTGTCTTTCTACTATACTCAAGGAGTTTCTTGTATTCAGCCAGATTGTCTTTCTACTATACTCAAGGAGTTTCTTGTATTCAGCCAGATTGTCTTTCTACTATACTCAAGGAGTGTCTTGTATTCAGCCAGATAATTCTAGGAAAACGACTAAATAATGTGTCAGCACGTACTTTATCTCAGTTCTTGAAAAAACGTAACTAGTTGGATTTTGGGTTTTTAGATCAAAATAATCACGCACTGCTAACAGCCGGCAAGAAGATGGTACATTGTCTCATCATTAAAACAAATCATTGAGGTTTACAGGCTGATACATATTCGAATTGTATCAAGTTATGGGCGGCCCTATGTGGGCAGAAAAAACTGGCTCTAATTCAGTCAGGCAAAGTTTCGATTTAGAGGGTCCGACCATTAGTTACGGCCCAAAAAAGGGAGGGTTAATTTTTATTTACATTCATCTCCTCTCAAAGTCCTGTCACTGACTGAGCTAGGACTTACAGTAAGGTCATTCAGCTGTTACATATTAGTACCAGGGGTTTTTGCATCAAGTCCATTGATCCTGGTAATTTAATTCACCCGGATTATTCAGTCGAGGATATGACAGTAGATTCTTGGGTGCGGAGGGTTAGACAACCCCCTGCGGTCTATTTATGGAGCCAGGCTTATACCGTCTTGGGCTAGATAGGCTCTGCTTCATGTAGGCGAAAAACCACTCAAATTATCACGGTTTATTCTTATAGATATTTTCTTCAAATTTACGGTCCTTCAATACGATGTAAATATCCAATGTGAACATAAATGCGTACAGTTTGCAAGTTTAGCTAACCCAAGGTTACTTCTTGCATGCTAATGTGCAGGAGTACTAATACTCTCATGAATACTAATGTGCAAGATTACTAATACTCTCATTGATATTAATGTTCAAGTGTACTAATAGCCTCTTGCAAATTAATAAGCAAGATTACAATTACTCTCTTGCATACTTATGTGCAAAAGTATTAATACTCCCTTGCATACTAATGGACAAGAGTACTAATACACTCTTGCATTCTAATGTGCGAAAGTACTAATACTCTCTCGCATACTAATGTGCAAGGGTACTAATACTCTCATGGATACTAATGTGCAAGAGTACTAATACTCTCTTGCATACAAATGTGCAAGAGTACTAATACCCTCATTGATATTAGTGTGCAAGAGTACTAATACTCTCTTGCATTCTAATGTGCGAAAGTACTAATACTCTCTCGCATACTAATGTGCAAGGGTACTAATACTCTTATGGATACTAATGTTCAAGAGTAATAATACTCTCTTGCATACAAATGTGCAAGGGTTCTAATACCATAATTGATATTAATGTCCAAGAGTACTAATACTCTCTTGCATTCTAATGTGCGAAAGTACTAATACTCTCTCGCATACTAATGTGCAAGATTACTAATACTCTCTTGCATACAAATGTGCAAGAGTACTAATACCCTCATTGATGTTAGTGTGCAAGGGTACTAATACTTTTTTTGCATACTAACGCGCAAGAGTATTAATATTCTATTGCATACTTATGTGCAAGAGTACTAATACTCTCTCGCATACTAGTGTGCAAGAGTACTAATACTCTCATGGATACTAATGTGCAAGAGTACTAATACTCTCTCGCATACTAGTGTGCAAGAGTACTAATACTCTATTCCATACTTATGTGCAATAGCATTAATACTTCCTTTCAGTTCTAGAATAAGAACAGAAGTAAACCCTCATTCTTCAGGAGATCGTAGTCTAGATTAACTACATAAAACACATACAAATACACATACACACAAATTCACACTCACACAAATTCACAAACACGCACAGACACTACACGCATACACACACACACCCCCCTGTATGCATACATACAGGCACAGTTACACACTTGAGTATACAGATACGCGCGCACGTAAGCAAACTCACGTCACAATAACGTATAAACGTTGCGTCACATCGACTTTAACCAGGCAAGTTGGTTGGTATAATTGTCTTCAGTTCATTGTTTATTTTCATTGATTTATAACTGAGAAAGAGGTATAGCAACGAAACTACCCAGTAGCAGGTACGCTAAGTAAATGAAATCATGATTTCGAAAGGAGTCCGCCGGCACAGTTATATACTTTAGTGTTACACGTTTTTAGTGTTTCCATTTATTTATAAAGCAATTTACGATATTATTTATGGACATTTCATTTTGTTGTATTTTGCCACGATACGTCACAACGAATCAGCCCAGACAACTCCGCCATAAATTAATTAGTTAAATGAAACGTCGTGATTTCGTGTTGGCGGACAAGAACGCTCGGTTCATTTCCTGCAGTTCCGACAAATATTTAATTAGATTAAATTAATTACGCACATTTTATCTTCACTTTTTCATCACTTTCTTTCAAGGAGGCTATATTTTTCCCTCTCATTTTCAGTAATAAAGAAAATACTTTAGTAGGAGATAACTGGATACAACTTTGTACAGTATATGTGCTGAGTAAATTTTAGGTTTTATATGAATTTCACGTCTCCTAGAATACTGTTCCTGAACCGGAGACCGTGAGAGCCTCGGCGCTGGGAGAGTCCGGTGACTATTTAGAATAAAATATTTATATAAAAATATCTATTGAACAAGCTTACACACTCACTACTTACTACTTCAGGTATTGCAGATAATTTTAATAAGATATTTGCGTCACTAATTATTGAAAATATTTTTATAATGCAATCTAAATGATGATGTTAGTAGTTGTTTTTCTTAATTGATTTATATTTTGTACATATTTACAAATATTTAGTGATTCAACACATTTAACTAAACTTTTTTTTAACATCCCTTCTAAGGACATTTTCATTTCGAAAATTGTGATATAAGTATATAACTCATTCTCATTATATTGAATTATTTGTAGTAAGATTTATTGAAATATAAATCAATATATATATAATCTAATAAAAATATTGAGCATTCTAACCTAATACAATAAATAAAGTAAGATAGCCTGCCTGTTAAAACAGATATTGTAAAAATCACCCTATAACATAAAATAGCAGTTGTATGAAATCATGTGTCATCATTTAATTCAAGATAAAATAGGAATTGCGTACCGTGATGAGTGTTATGATGGAATTAGCCGTGACTGATTAGATAATTTTCATTCGTACATAACATAGCCATACGCAGCGATAAAGGTGTTCCCTTTAAAACATTTTCAATTGATTTCAAATAAAGTCCTTTAAAATATTCTCTTGTTCAAAATTATTCATTTTTTTATTTAAGAATTGGAATAAAATTACTGACTTTCAGAATTATATGTAATTTATTGTAGTATATGATTATTTATTATTGTATATAATATATTAATCTACT
Source organism: Prosapia bicincta (assembly GCA_036971475.1). Taxonomy (NCBI): domain Eukaryota; kingdom Metazoa; phylum Arthropoda; class Insecta; order Hemiptera; family Cercopidae; genus Prosapia; species Prosapia bicincta. The sequence continues at coordinate 72,704,431 of JBAIZL010000001.1, forward strand.
GTAATTATAACTAAAACTGCATACTATAATTATTATTATTGAATCACCTTTGAACTTATGAACATGGACGTAACATAGCTTATGTGTTAAAAACAGTTGTATGAAATCATACAACTTAACGTAACCTTGTATACGTCATTTCCAAATATATAAATGATTTTATTTAGGAATAATTGAAACATAGCTTCATCACAATCTCTAGGCCAAAATAAAAACAATAAGCGCCATCTGAAATGCTCAGGTTAATTACAAACTCATGCTTGACGTAAATGCGTTTAAAACATTTTCTGAAAGCATAAGGAAGTTTTCCTTTGCAGGAATGATGTAAACATAACATTAAAATATCACGAAATGTAAATCCTAGTGCAGCAGATTCGAGAGCCTTTGGATGTGTTGAATTAAGGGAAGAATATATATTACGAAAGCTTAGGCTCTCATAAAGCGACGACGTAAAATAAGCTATCATTTAAATATATCTATTTTATTTTTTATTTTTATTTCTACGTAATTTTTTCATTTAATAATACAGTAGATGCTTTTTCATATCGTTGGCGGTTTTGAATCCTTTCCCCAGTTTATTATATGTTTTCCTCTCTATTTTCAACAGAGGCAGTATTATTCGAGTTCCCCTCGGTCCACATTATTTCGGATAACCGAGACTGTATGCGGATTGGTTACCTACCACCCAATGGAATAAAGTTAACCTCCAACGCTGTACCTACAGAATACTAAAAGCCACGTATTCACAAGTGCTAAAGTGTGTAAGTGTAAGCTGGTAGCTCGAATAAGAAGGAATCAAATAATAGACCTATATAAACATGAAGGGGGGTAGAGTCACAGAGCATATAATACCACCTAATACAACTTGTATTAGGTGCTCTGTAGGCATAATGGGGACCGTGTAACCGGGCCTTGCGTCTACTATAACTTCTGAAAACCTGTTACATATCAAGAATGTTCGATACATCATCTGATTCTGCATCCGATATGTCTTCACGTACTTATTGTTTGTTATTTCATACCGATGCTAATTTATCATCGAATGTATCTAATATTGACCTTCTCACGCAAGTCAGTGTTTTTACACTCTTTTAACATGTTTGTGAAAAAGTATTCATACTGACGCTCTACCTCCAGTTACGCCTACAGCGAACTCTCAAGGCCAAGTGCACGGTTACGTGTTTCGCACTATACCGTACGACGTTTAATTACAACTGGACCCTGAAGCCGTGCTTCCTTACTGTGTCATAGATTAATTCTGTATTTCCTTGTACACAAAATGGTTACCTCACTGAACACTAAAAAAGACGATCAAGAGGAGGTTTCCTTCTGTATAGACAACTCAAAGTGCAAGAGCAATGCGCAAGGCACCAATCACAACCTTACTATGTTTTCCAAATATTACTTTTAAATGACTTACTTTTCTTTTTAAATTTGTTTATTGGCATTAAAATGCAAATCTGCGCTGGGTAATTGAGGGCCGCCTCTTTGCGTGAGTCACGCAACACCTTGGACGATATAATTATTCATTTTGCCATATTAACTAAAGCTGTAGCAATAAGAGTCCGAGAATAAAAGCAAAGCGGATTTGTTTGACGAAAGGAATACATTTTCTAAGTAAATTTACAATTTAAAATTTACCCAACAGGATCTTGAAATAAATTTGACTTATCGGTCAGGTGAGCGATGATTCCTGTATTTTATATTATGTCTCCTACCACGCTGTCACAATCCTTTCTCATTACAGTCAATCAAATATTTTTTTGTGTTCCAATGGGATAAGGAAAGGATCGGATGTGTAGATGAGGAAGGACTCCATAAAGGTGCACGGCGTACAAAATCAAGTTACACATTTACCCTGATTTATTTGTTCGCCGTAAAACTGAGTGAACACTGCAAAATTAATACCAGCTTGTTCATGGTGGGTTGGACACGAAATTAGTACTTCATCGGTACGAACGTAATTATTGCAATGTAATTGGTCTAATTAAATGAAGCATACATTTTACCACTACCTGTAATTCAAACAAGGACATATTATAATGGATGTAATGATGTGTTCTTGTAAATCTATTTGTCATTTATGTTCTCTTTGAAAGACCATCGATGATAATTTTCCAAATATTGTAAAATAATTTTAGAATTGGTAACCTAAAGTTTGACGTTTGTTGTATATAACTGAAACTTAAAAATCGTATTTGTTAAATGTAAAAATGAGTGTTTTTGTTGGATATGGGAAAGAGGAGTCCCTATACTTTCCCCATTTGTCACTATCCTTTTCCTAGTGGTCGACATTATCCTTTCCTGACATACGTCCTCCGCATCTCTTCACCCTTTTCATTCAATTTTTCCTCATGTATCACCGTCGTTCCTCAATCTTTCATTCTTTCCCCATGTGTAACCATCCTTTAGCGATATGTGATTATCCTTTTCAAAATCATCCCCATCCTTTAGGCGGTTTGTTTATCTCTTTCATTCTTTCCTCATGTGTCACTATCCTTTAGCGATATGTGATTATCCTTTTCAAAATCATCCTCATCCTTTAGGCGGTTTGTTTATCTCTTTCATTCTTTCCTCATGTGTCACTATCCTTTTGCGATATGTGATTATCCATTTCCAATTTAACCCCATCCTTCGCAAACGATATTGCACAAGAGGCGATTTGTTTTTCTCGCCAAAAATTCTACTTCTTCCAAAAGGATTCTTCAAGATATTGTATGTAAAACATCTCCCTGTTATAAATAGAGAAACTTTAACAAACTGCATGTAGTGTATCGCCAATTGAGAAAGTGCCTCTTTATCCATAATAGTTTGAATAGAAATCCTTTGCATCTCTGCCCCTTGGCTGTCAGTGTTTCTGTTTTCCCTTATGTAATATTTAGCATTATTTACCTTTACTTTATCTCTCCTTCATGTCGCTGGGAAATAGATTTATTACCGCCCATAAATCGGTTCTGTTATTAAAATAAACATCAATAAAAAGCCAAATTTAACGTGAGTACAAAAGCCACACAATGCTAGTGTTGCATGAGGCACGCCAACTACTCAGCGCTAATAATTATTTCTTATATAATTGTGCCGATATTCAGAATCAATCTGTAATTTATATTTCGCATATTTTTTAAATTAAAACTTAGATCTGTCATGTCTTTTCTTGCTTACTTTCTACAGCTCATTGTCAAATTGCACTTTTGTTTTTGTCTTCACTAATCATAACACTCCATTACACTAGCATGAATGCTTTGATCCTTTGGTCGTCTCACCGTCAGTTGATTACCAAGCAGTGGGACAACCTCTATAATGGCGGTGAAATCTATATTTTGGTACATCATCTTTATCTCCTCTGAAATCACTAGAATATTCAGATTTTGCTGGAATGTACCATGGGACGTAACGGTACTCCATAGTAGTTTGTTAAGGAACGTCTAAAGAGTTCCTTCAATCGTTTCTTGGAACATCCCCATAAAAGCCTATTGCTAATATTAGCCATAACTGTCTATAGGGTAATAATAAAATATTATATAAGTATTTATAATAAAAATAACTTCTCAAGGTTTTGACTTAAGAGATTTAACATATAACAAAATGCTGCTATTTACATTACTATAACGACTGTGCATTCAGAAACAAGACATACTGAAGCATAACTTGATGAGGAAGGCGCAGAGACAAAAGTTATTCCAGGAAGTACTGACAATAAAATGCCTACAAAATGGACGAAAAGAAAAAGAAGCACATTCATAACTATGAGTTGTTTTAAATCAAATCCCTATAAATCTTTAGCACTAAATTTCGTACTGTTATATCAAATAAAGCAAATAATTTACTCTTTAAGAAACATCGGCCATCCAATGTGAAAATTATAACGTTTAACAACGCACGTTGCACACAAGCAATGAGGTTTAATTTATTTGAGATCGACAGTGAAACGCCTTGATTGAATTTTCGTTTGTGAAACGCCTTGATTGAATTATCGACTGTGAATAGCTGAGGAAGTGAAATGTATTAAGTGAATTGACGAGGCAAACAATATGGTTGTCAAAGAGAACAAAGGCAAGTCGTAATGTTATCGGATTTACTGAGATAGCAAGAATTAATGAGTACGATATGAAGTGATTGCTAACAATGATCCTGCACCGACGCGAAGGTCTACAAGCCTCCCTCCTTTGTACGAACAAGCCTACCTTAGTGTCTATTGATGGAGTAATACTATTGTTCAAGCAATTTGTGAAATAATTTCCCAATTATAGGCCTATACACAATTGTTTTGAAATAAGACAAGAATTAAGTCCACTTTGTCAAGTGTGAACATGCTGTCACCGATTAATAAATAAGTAAATATATTACAAGTGTAAATGTATTTCATCTGAATTAGATATAGGAAAACAAAGTTATGCTGAGTGGTCTAGTTTGTAGAACACTTTATGCTCATCTAAATTTCGTTGGTTCGATCCTAGGTAGTGTTACAGAATTTTTGTATGCGTTTGCGTGTTAATAGGATTGTCTATAGTTTGAGACTCTTAGGCCGCAGATTTAAGGCCCCGATTAGGGATGATTACAGTTAATAATGTTTTATAGACGACGAATTTACAATTTCTACGTAAGACCCAATCGCTATCTCATAAAATGTGACCTGTATCTAGAGCTGGACCTAAAGAGGAAAATGGGCGGTTGAAGCATAAAACTGGATCCCTTGAATACTGCAAGACCCAAAAAAGAGTGGGGGATTGACTATAACTCGTCCCTCCTAAGTAATCCGAACTGTATAAAAGGAATCACAATTGTTAAATAAAAAGTACCTGCTAACCAATAGACACCTTAGTGGTTCCAATCATGGCGCAGGGTGTCCAAATACCTATTGGAATGATTTATTGAAGTATATGAGGAACATCGTCCTTAAAGATACACAGTGGAAAAAGTGATCAAGAATTTCTTTTATTACAAATTTTTGCTCTTTAATAATTTTTGTCAATTATTGTTGTTATTTATTTACATATATAACTGTTTTATTAAATACATTTACTGAAATAAACATAAGGACCGTCCAGCTGAGACGCCTTCTAACCAGTGCATGTCTCCGAATCAGGATTCCAAACATCAAAGAATATTAAAACACATAAAGGCCCTGTATCTAATTTAACAAAATCCTAAACAAAGGACATAAACTAGTAAAAAGAAATGCGTGTTTTCTCCTTAGATGAGAAGAGAATTATAATAAACTGTAAAGTCCTGTAACAGACGTCTCCGTCTAGGGAGAGTAAATATTTTATAAGCGAGGGCTCTTTATGATCTTTGTCTCTAAACATATTCTACACAGACGTCAGGGTATAATAATAATATACTTTAAGTATTCAGATAAAGTCGTACAAAGTCAGAGAATAAATTATTTTTCCTACTTTAGATTTTATGTGTTCCATTATATATATAAAGAACTAAGTCAAAATACAAATATAATAATTATAATTGAATTTACAATTCAATATTAAACAATTAATTGTTTAATATTCCTGATGATGTTGGTACTGTTAGCCAACGAAAAGCTTTGAATTGTAAATTCAATTATAATTCTTGTATTGGTATTTTGACTTAGTTCTTTAATAATACACAAGAATACATATTGCGATATTTATATATATATATATATATATATATATATATATATATATATATTTATATATATATATATATAATATATAGATTTTATATATATATATATATATATACATTATATAGATTTCATATATATATATATATATAATATATAGATTATATATATATACATATATATATATATATATATAAATATATATTTATATACATATATATATATACATTTTTGAATGTTGTAGTCCATTACGTCCAGTGAATCTTAATTATTCACTTAACATTAGTTTAACACCATCCGAATTTTAAATTTTGTAAATTTGTGAAAACTTATTGAGACCGAACGTTTTCGATCGCCATGTGGCGATCTTCATCTGTGTATTCTGCTTGGAGTTGTTGGATTAAGCGGTGCCGGTTTTAAAGGCAGGTTTTCGATAGTATCAAAGAGCATGTGGGATTTGTATTGTGTCTGAACTTTTTGTTTTTGTGTGTCTGTAAATTTCATATTGTTCTACTGTGTTGAGATGTGGTTCCTTATTGATGATGTGTAGGATTTCTATGTTATAGTAAATGTTATGTATTTGTGCCATGTTTCTTTTATGTGATTGAAAACCGCTGAGTTGGTGTTCTGTTTGTGTTCCTTGACTCTTTCCTTAAAGATATGACCAGTTTGTCCAATGTATAATTTGTTGCATTTGTCGCAGTTTAGTTAGTATACGCCTGTTGCTTGAAGTTTTTTTTTTGTGTAGTGTTGTATTTTGTATTGTAAATTGTTATTAGTTTTCTATGCTATTTTGTATTCTGTATTTTGAAGTTTGCGGGTTGTTTTATTTGGTGTTATGTTCGTGTATGGTATGTGATGTATGTGATATATATTCAACAGACAAACAGGGAAAACAAATATCTCGCTGAAGCCTAAATTTCGCAAACACGATCGGACACGAATTCACAATACAAATCTTAATATAAATCTTTAACTGATCCTAAAGTAATAAATCGTATCTCTTATCCAAGCTGAAATGACATTCTAGATCAGAAGATTGCTGTACCCTTCTCTGGACTACAAGAGCTGCTAGTATCGCCGAGACGCAATAAAAGATGTGCCAGCAGCGTACACAGCTTTTCTGTAAAACTTTGTCTATACAAATATGTATTATTGGGAATAACTATTTAACGAATTCTTCAATTACAAAGACGACAAAGCACAAGAATGTGAAATGAAATTTTTGTCAAAGG